>CM043706.1:22019891-22154505 GCA_023969325.1 Oryzias curvinotus
GCTCTCCCAAAGTTTGGTACGTTCCAATAACCCCCCCTGAATTAGGCTCAGCAGCAAAGCGAAATTTCTGAATTGAAACTGTAATTTAAGGACTTAAGGGGGAGAAATAAATACAAATAAATTTAAAAAAGGAAAACAACTGCTGTTACAAATCATTACTTTTCATTTGGCAACAGTTTCTAGTTTCTAGTATGTGATAAATCAAGTTTCAGAAACTTTCTTTTTTTTTTCAACACATCCTTTGAGCTTTTTCAATGTTCCTTTTTTAAATTTAAATTCTGGTTTTTCATCCACTTGAAGCTAAACCCGATCTGACCCCATATCGAAGTCTTCCTCTCCTGATGGAGGAAGACGGTTGATCTGGAGAAGGAGGCAGTCAGCTTCTGAGACAGGATTACTGTTGACATACAAGCATGAATGTGGTGAAGACGAGGGAGGGTGTTGATGCCTCGGTATCTGTGATCTGTGCACACATGAGCTGACAGAAGGCCGACCTGCTGCGTTTTACCGCTTTCTGCTCAGACCATAAACCCCCAGTGAATTCTAAGGGATATTACAGCAAAAAAATAAAAATAAAGCAGGACCTTCTACGGAACCACAAAAGAATCAGAGAGCTGGAAACGTCACCAATACATCATAAATACAGTTGGTTTTGTTTGTTTTTTTAATGAAAATCAAAGCAAATTAAAGCTACAAGTAGCATTTAGCGGGCCCGAGCACGTGCGACCGCCTGGCATGGGCGACCGCCCCAAGAGCAACGCCCTGCTCGAACCGTTTGGCTTCATTCTTTCTTCTGGTTTCTGGAGCTGCAAGCTACATTTAAGCATTTAACATGATAGCAGCATGTCGGTGGGGGGTGGGGGGGGGCTGTAATCTGTTGGCTTTAAGGACAGACACTTTTGCATATAGCATGAAAAAAAAAAAATCTTCAACCGCAGCAGGGGAGACTGAGGAAGGGCTGGAGGATGTAAGATAAAATAAAATCCTAGAGTTGACCAGTTTATTTTATACATATATATTATTTATTTTTATTTTGGTGCTGATAACCAGAAAGATAAAACAGAAGTTAACAGAAGTTATGATAAAAATATTTGTTTGAGTCAAAATGTCCAAAAAGTTGCTTTCAGCACAATAGGATGATTAAGGTGGTTAAATGTTTGCGTAGACCCTATGGTGGGGCTTATCAAACGTGGAGCTTTGTAAGACGCATCTTACTCTGAAATCTCAGCTTCCTGAGACAAACAGCTGATTTGCTATGAAGCTTTGTTTTATGAGTAAGTGCAATTGACCACTTCCTGTTTGGGGGGGCCTTATGAAGGCACCGTCAGATGTATACCCATGAAATTTTAGATGATGAGAGAGGACCCTTCTGAGTATCTCCAGTTTTAATTTCATGCACATCGGCAAAGACAGGGAAAATACAGGGCAGAATGTGCCCTATCAATAACTAGGTGCGCGCATGAGCTCGTCCAAAGTTGTCATATCCATGGGTTCAGATGGAAGCTTCATCACATCCATTGAATTTCAGTGAGATTGGACAGGAATGTGCACGTGAGAGCAACTTTTGTGTGCATGGGAGACGCCAACTTTGCCGCTCTGTCACGACACACCCGCGGGAACAAAATCCCTACTGCAGTCTGTGTGTAAACCTGTGTAAAACTACAGGAAACGTTGACCCGTGGAATCAAAGGCTACTTTACCGATATTGCCATTGATTTCCTCAGGTGTTCAAATACGTATTTTCCTCACTGTACGTCTAAAATGTATTGTTAAACTCTGTTTCGCTATTAAAAAACTTTATTGATAAGATCAGTTTTCTTGAAAGACGGAAAATAAGATACATTTTCTTAAAACAAGAGTCTTTTTACTTTCTTAAGATTCTGTTTTTGCATCGGCTCTTTGTTTGCCTTCAGGGAACCCAAACATTTCCATGAAAAAAGTCCATTGTTGGATTGACTAAGGTCTTCAGGGTCTTTTTTGCTCTGATGCAGCACCACTAGTTGTTGATGGCCTCCAGGTCTGGGAGTTCAATATGAATGGCGCTCAAATGGTACATGTTGTAACATTCATTTCATCTGTAGCGTACGTCACACTGCACCCATGTTTGTGGAGGAACACCTGAAGCTGAAGGCCCGAACAACAACGGTTCACTGTAGAGTATGAGGTCCATAAGGGAACTACGAACACCAACCGCATGAGCACCCTGAAGCTAACACTCCAGTACAAACACAGAGGAAGAGGAATCCCAGAGGTTTTGTAGCTTACACAGTTGTTTTAATCAAATGCAGGAATCGTCAGAATCTAGTCTGGGTTCCAGATTGAAAAGCTTTACTTAGAGCTCCAGATGTGTTGTACCTTAAGAGTTCTGCTTTTGGGTGCTCTGTGGCTCAGTACTGTATCGTCAAACCTTGTTACATGACACAAAGTCAAATTAAGCCTTTCGGGCTTTCCAGGAAACCCAACCTCTGCCAGAGAAATGGCTGAACGCAGTGAAGGGTGGTGTGAGCATCAGTGGGGGCATAAATCTTTCAAGTCATTTAGGATGAGGACTCCAGGGTCCCTGAGCTCGGACGGATGCTGCAAGAGAAAGCTCAGCGGTGCGTCTGCGCTCTGCTTTAGCAGATGTTTGTCATAGTTCTGCTGATTTTGACGTGAGCGCTGGCGTGCCCCGTGGAACATGATCAACTTTGGTGAACAACATTAAAACCTCCTAACTGATGAACTGTGACACACTTTCAATGCAGTCTGATGCTTTTCTGTCTGTATAATGTTCAATAAAAACAGATGAAATTGCAATGGACTCAACTTTAATAGTCCGAGAAGACAAAGTTGCAGATTTGTTTTACCTTTTGTGCCTTCAGATGACTTTTGCTACAAAAGGTATTTAATAAATGCACACATTTAAAATGAAAATAAAGAAAACTAAAATCTCTGGTCTTTGTTCTGACATCAGACTCTATTTTTAGGCCAAAGAGCCATTCAAGTATGTTCCTTAAAAGACAAGAGATGGGACTTTTCTAGCCATAAAATAGCTCGGTGTAAATTATTCACAGGTCCATCTGCTTGTACCCACAAAGACTTTCATAAAAGCAGCACACATGGTCTCCCTGTGAGTGTTTTTCTGCTCACCTTTTCTCTCAGTAGTTCAATTTTACATCACATCCCACTTTAGCTTATTGACATGATCAAAGTTCTATGAAACCCAAATAAAAGAACTGTTATTAAGGAGTAAATAAGAACAAAAATGTTTAAACTTGAAAATGGAAGTGTTTTTTTTAACCTGGGCCCTCCCCAGGTTGAGTTCCAGCTTCACTTTTCCGTTGATATGAAAGACCTCCTGTTCATTATGATACTATGACAGACAGACCAACAGGAAGTTCTGTAATGGTGCCGAAAGACGCAGGTCTGAGCGTCTCAAATGTTCCTGGAGTGTGGCTGCAGAAGGAAAAGCTCGGCTGATCTGTTCCAACTGCTCAGCAGCTGGAGGTTTCTACCTCGTTACACAACCTCCTGCTCAAGAAACTCTTCCCATCAGCGAAGACGTTTGACGTCTTGTTGGCAGATTCCTGTGATCTCACCTCAGACCACAAGAAAACATCAGGTTAAGAAAACAACCTCCACCATCCAGCATGCTTTGGGTGAACTGAAAGCAATAATGAGCCTCATCTAAATCACCCTCCCACTCCGGCGTCAGTCTTTTGTGTTTCTGCCAAGAAAATCACCGTCCAGAACCCCAAAGAAACTGAAAACCATTGACAGGAAGTCTTTGCTCTCCAGATTAACGGTTTTTGAGTCCAAAATATCAAACATGACTCTAAACAATTGAAAATCTATGTTCATAAACTTCTGATCTGATGAAGAATCAATTTTTCTTGGGGTATGTAAAGGCCTCAAAAAGGCGACCTCTTCCGGTAGATAATAATAATAATAATAATTAAAGCTACAAGTAGCATTTAGCGGGCCCGAGCACGGGCGACCCGCCTGGCAACGGGCGACCGCCCCGCGAGCCACGCCCTGTTCGAACCATTTGGCCTAGTTATTTCTTCTCCATTCTGGAGCTGCAAGCTACATTTAACATGACAGCAGCATGTCGGTGGAGGGGGGTGGGTGGGGGGTTGTAATCTGTTGGCTTTAAGGACTGAGACGTTTGCATATAGCATGAAAAAAAATCTTTAACCAAGCCTCGCGAGCAAAGCCCCGCTCGAGCCGTTCTCGCCGTTCCTTTCTTGTCCATTCTGGAGCTACAAGCTACTGTGAACATGACAGCAGCCTGTGGGGGGTGGGGGGGGGGGGCTGTAATCTGTTTGCCTTTAGGGACAAAGACTTTTGCATATAGCATGAAGAAATTCTTAAACCTAAGCCTTGTTTAGACCTGCTCATTTTCTCATCAAGGAGAAGGTTTTTTATCAGATTGAGAACAAGAAATTGATGATAACTGCTATCACGGACCCTAAGGATGAGAACAATTGAACTCTTCTAATTTCCACTACAATGTCTAGATGAGTGTCAGCTATGTCTGATAACTTGGCCAATTAGCTGGACCGGGATCTTGCAAAGTGCAGGTGCTTTAACGTCCAGTGTGATGAGTCTGTGGACTGGCAACAGTACAGCATAGCTTTTGGTTTCCACAAGAGAAGAACTCTTGACACATCTGCCCTAACAGACAACTACAAGAGAGATTGAAATGTATAACATGGTGAAGGAGTTTTTGTGCAGAAAAAGGTACCATTAGTAAAGCTGGTAGCAGTGACTGCAGACGGGGCTCCTGCTATGATCAATAGACAAACAGGTTTCATCACTCACTGTAAAGCTGACCCAGACTTTCCAAAATGTCTGCATTACTGCTGCTTCATTCACCAGTAGACCTTATGTGCAGAAGTGATTGGCTCTGGACACATAAGGACTCTTATTGTGAAAATCATAAACAACAGCTGCAAAGCAAAACAGCACAGGATTTTCAAGGTGCTATTGGAGGAGATGTCTGCTGAATATGGTGAATATGAACCTACATTTTTGACTGATATTACTGGAAAACTAAACCACTTGCACTGCGATCTGCAAGACAATGGCAAAACTATGTTTTTTATGGAACAGCCTGCAGTGTTTCTTGTGGGGATCTTTTCTGCCAGGGCTTGTTGGCTTGGTCGGTGGTTGTTGCTGCAGTTGTCTCCCTTGCTGGGGCAGCTGGAGTTAATCACAGCAGCGTCACGGCTGTGAAGTGGACCCCATGGCTGTCCCAGTCTGGGTGGGCACTGTGGGGATGTTCCTATGGCCAGCCTGGCTCCTGGGATGAAGAGATTCCCAAATACCGTTTCCGAACCGCAGAGCCAAGCATGTGTTTACATGTTTAGGTCAAAAATGTGATGAACAGCTTCATGTTGTCTAGTGATGTAAGTTTTTAACCTAATTAAACCTAAACATGCCACCCTGTTACTAATCCAGTTGATATGGTCCTCCATCTGTGTCTAAGTGATATACAGCGGGGAAAATAAGTATTGAACACGTCAACATTTCTTTTAAAAAAACATATTTCTAATCGAGCTATTGACATGAAATTTTCACCAGATGTTGGCATCAACCCAAGTAATGCACACATAGAAAGAAATCCAAACATTTATGTCCATAAATGAAGTTATGTTTAATAAAGTGAAATGGCACAGGGAATAAGTATTGAACACGCTTCCTGAAATTTATTTAATACTTAGTGCAAAAACCTTTGTTGGTGATTACAGCCTCAAGACGCCTCCTGTATGGAGAAACCAGTGGAATACATTTCTCAGGTGTGATTTTGGCCCATTCATCCACACGAACTGCCTTCAAATCTTCAAGGTCCTGGGGGTCTCTTCTGTGAACCCAGATCTTGAGTTCTTTCCAAAGATCTTCAATTGGATTCAAGTCTGGTGATTGACTGGGCCATTCTAGCAGCTTTATTTTCTTTTTCTTCAACCAGTTGAGTGTTACCTTGGCTGTGTGCTTGGGATCGTTGTCTTGCTGAAAGATCCACCCTCTTTCCATCTTCAGCAGCCTGGCAGATGACAGCAGATTCTGATCAAGAATGTCTCAGTACTTTTTCCAGTCATTATTCCTTCAATGATATGAAGTCTGCCAGTACCACATGCTGAAAAACAGCCCCACGCCATGATGCTCCCACCTCCAAACTTGACTGTTGGTAAGTTGTTTTGGGGGTGATGTGCGATGCCATTTTTCCTCCAAACATGTTGTATCTTATGACATCCAAATAGTTTAATTTTGGTCTCATCTGACCAGAGTATCTTCTCCCAGAATGTCATGGGTTTATCCAAATGTTGTGTCGCAAACTCCAAACGAGCTTCAACATGCTTCTTCTTCAAAAATGGAGTCTTGCGTGGTGTGCGTGCATGGAGGCCATGGCGGTTGAGTGCATTACTTATTGTTTTCTTTGAACAACGGTACCTGCTGATTCCAGGTCTTTCTGAAGCTCTCCACGAGTGGTCCTGGGCTGTTGGAGAACCCTTCTGATTATTGTTCTGACTCCTCTGTCTGAAATCTTGCAAAGAGCACCTGGCCGTGGCTGGTTTATGGTAATGCCGTGTTCTTTCCACTTCTGGATGATGGCCCCAATGGTACTCACTGGAACTTTCAGAAGTTTAGAAATGCGCCTGTAACCAATGCCTTCAGTGTGTTTTGCAACAATAAGGTTGCATAGGTCTTTGGACAGCTCTTTGCTTTTACCCATCATGCAATGCTTCTTGTCTAACAACCTTGCTGGTGAGAAACCTTTTTAAAAGGCATCAATCAGGACTATGCCAGCTGATATTACTTTGCACTAATAGGGGGCAGGTTAACCTTCTTAATACTGACAAACTCCAGCTGCTTTCTTGGCTTGCCAGACCTTTTTACCCCTCCTTTTCTTCATGTGTTCAATACTTATTCCCTGTGCCATTTCACTTTATTACACATAACTTCATTTATGGACATAAATGTTTGGATTTCTTTCTATGTGTGCATTACTTGGGTTGATGCCGACATCTGGTAAAAATTTCATGTAAATAGCTCGATATGTTTTTTGAGAGAAATGTTGACGTGTTCAATACTTTTTTTCCCCGCTGTAAAAGCATTGTTTTTATATTTAGAGCTCTAAGCAACCAAAACAGTTGTTTGAATCGGTGATTTATTTTAAAAAGCTGCTGAAAAAAATTATCTTTTTAAAAAGTCGATTTCTAATTTGTGTTTTACATTTTATGTTCCATTTTTTGTGCTTTAATTGGGAAGCATTTGTTATTTGTTTGGTGTTTTTAAGGTGCTACAAATATACACATCATTTTTAAGAGACATTTGTTATCAGTTGTGTTTGTTTATTTGTAGTTTAATTTCATTGGATGTATAGAAAGTAAAAGAAGTTGCAGCATTGATTATAAAAAAGGAAGTAAGAGATATTTATCATCCTATGTCACACCCTCTTGGTTCTCTCTTCCATAAACACAACATTAATTTCCATTGCTATGCGGACGACACCCAGCTCTACATTTCTACGAAACCCTCCTCATCACTTCCTCCTTCCTCCCTTACCCTCTGTCTGCAAGAAATCCATTCCTGGTTCTCTTCAAATTTTCTGCAACTCAACAGTTCCAAAACTGAAGTCCTCCTTGTAGGCACTCCATCCACTATTTCCAAATCCAATAGCTTCTCCATCTCTGTCAATGACTTCTCTGTTCTTCCCTCCCCCCAGGTAAAGAGTCTGGGTGTCATCCTCGACAGCTCACTTTCGTTCCAGTCTCATATTAATAACATCACCCGTTCTGCTTACTTTAATCTTCGCAATATATCTCGTCTCCGCCCTTCTCTCACACCTCATACAACTGCTGTACTTGTTCACAGTCTTGTCACTTCTCGGATCGATTATTGTAATTCTCTCCTGTTTGGTTTGCCCAATAAAACACTCAAAAAATTGCAGCTTCTCCAAAATTCTGCAGCCCGCATCATCACCAGGACCCCGTTATCCCACCACATCACACCAGTTCTCCAAAACTTACACTGGCTTCCCATAAAACAAAGGATTAGTTTCAAGATTCTCCTCATCACCTTCAAAGCACTCCATAACCTGGCTCCACCCTACATTTCTGAGCTTCTTCACATTTCCATTCCCTCCCGATCTCTCCGTTCCACTTCCTCTCTCCAACTCCATGTCCCACCTGCCCGTCTTGCCACCATGGGGGGCAGAGCTTTCAGTCGCTCTGCCCCTCAGCTATGGAATTCTCTTCCTCCAGATTTACGGAACACTGACACACTGCCACTATTCAAATCCAAACTCAAGACCCATCTCTTCAAACAATCATACAGTTAATCCATTCAGTTATCGCAACCTCATTTGTCTGTTTGTCTGTTTTTTCTATCCTATAATTTTATGTATCTATCTTAAATGTTATTTATTTATTATTTTTTAATATGTCTTTATGTTTACTCATGTTTTACTCTGATAATTTCTTATTGACGTTTTATTCTGTTTTTCTTATTTTAACCTTGTACAGCGACCTTGGGTGACCTGAAAGGCGCTTGAAATAAAATTTATTATTATTATTATTACATCTGTAGGAGTGTACTGAGGTTGGTTTTTGTTGTGTTTGTAAAAAAAAGATAAATTTTAAAATTCATTGCATTTTGCATAATGATTATTGTATTCATAAATAATGGTAAAGATCTGCCTCTGTAGCATATAGAGTTTCAGTTAGTTTAGTTTCAGCACAGCCACAATTTCTGTGGGATATTTTGGATACAAGGGTGATTTTGAAAAGTATGAGGGCATTGCTCCTGTATGTCTGATGACCCATCGTCAGTGTCCAAAGACACTTGCAATGCATTGTTAAATGTTCTGCAATGCAGAGAAGTTGCTGACGCTTCTTTTATCAAAGGTTGTACTGGCAATTGTTAGAATTCCACTTTGGATGGATGGGGGGTTCTGGCTGCCGCGGCTGCTGTGGCGGGGGTCTTGGTGTGGGGGTGGCTGGTCGCTCTCCCTCCTTCTTTTCACATTCCACCATCCATTTCAGAAGAACATGAACACTCACCTGAGCACAGGTGCTAGCTCACCTTTGCACTAATATTTTGTGTGAATGAATGAAATATTTCACACTAGTTGGTTTGATGTCACAAGTGTGGATGTGTGAACACTATCTGTACTGCGTACATGTTGACTTGTGGACATTTTTGCAGCTAACAGGTGTGTTTTTAACATTTGAGTGTGTGTGTTTTACATTTTGTGTTGCATTTTTTTGTGCTTTTATTGGGAGGATTTGTTATTTGTTTGGTGTTTAAAGGTGCTATATATATGCACATCATTTTTTAGAGAAATTTGTTATCAGTTGTGTTTTTTGTTGCTGTTGTAGTTAAATTTCATTGGATGTATAGAAAGGGAAAAAAGTTGCAGCATTGATAAAAAAGGATAAAGAGATGTTTATTATCCTATGTTGCTTCAGTGTACTGAAGTTGGGTATGTTTTGTTTATATAAAAAAAGATAAAATTTAAAGTTAATTGCATTTTGGATGAATAAAAAAACAATGATTAATACTAAAGATGTATAAAACAAGAAGTTTTTCAGTGTATAACTGGCTGTCTTTGCCCACTTTCTTACTCCTCATCTGCTGCTCACTGCTTGCTGATTTACATGAGAGCAGGGAGCAGCAGGAGGGGGCGGGGTTGTAACACGACTCCTGCAGCAGGGCAGATTGAGAGAGGCTTTGACATGTAAGATGTTAAAAAAATCTTAGGCCTGACCAGTTCATTTTATATCTGTAAAAAATATCCAGGGACCACTCAGACATGTTCAGGTATATGCCTGTAAATCCTGGTGTGGATAGTTGAAACATAAGTTATAATAAAACACACTTGTTTGGAGTCCAGACGGAAAAAGCACAGATTTTGTGATGTAAAATATTTATAAAAAAATGCATCTGTTTCACCTAGAAGTCTGAAAGAAATATGGAAGGCAGCAAACACAGATCCCTACCGTTATCTAATTTTTTGTGTTGATATTTGAAGGATAAGTTATGAAAAATGATAGATGTTTGCAGTTTTGCCTAAAAAGACGTTTTCGGACCTTTTTGGATGGACGGCTCTCTCAGACGTCACCTGTAACTTCAATTATTCTGAATTTTTTTAGGAAGCAGTAGCACATAAATGCCTATGAAAGTGGAATTCTTGGTGCTGATAACCTAAACAGAATTTATGCTAAAAGTGTTTGTTCAGTCCAAAATTTCATAGGAAAAATGGAGGTATGAAGTTTCTCGTAGACCCTATTGTGTTACATATCAAAGCTAGAGGTTATTAAAGGCATCTAATTCTGAAATCTCAGCTTTCTGAGACAAACGGCTGATTTGCTACGAAGCTTTGTTTTATGAGTAAGTGCAATTGACCACTTCCTGTTTGGGGGGGCCTTATGAAGGCACCGTCAGATGGACACACATGAAATTTTAGATGATGAGAGAGGACCCTTCTGAGTATCTCCAGTTTTAATTTCATATACGTCGGACGAAGCGCAGAGAAAAGATAGGGATAAATGCGACAAAAACTGTGTTTTTCAATAACTAGGTGGCGCTATGGAGCTCGTCCAAAATTGTCATATCCATGGGTTCAGAATGGAAGCTTCATCATATCCATTGAATTTCAGTGAGATTGGACAAAGAATGTGCATGTGAGAGCAACTTTTGTGTGCATGGCGAGACGCCCAACTTTGCCGCTCTGTCACGACCACACCCCTGATTAGAAAGTTATGGTTTTTTGTCAGAGTAAACTTCAATGGCTTTTCAACAGGTGGACGTCATTTTCAGGTGTGTCGGCTCATCCTACTTGGAGCAGTGATGCTCCAAGTCAAACATGTCATTTCCTGTTGCCAGCAGGTGGCGCTATACCTTTTCTGGATTCTTTCACTGCAGATGTGTTCAGAGTCAGACTACAATCATGCACATCAATTATGGATCAGATTGGATTTTGCATGGCTGAGTAATGGTCATTTTTCTTTTCATGGCGTGTTTTTGAAATGACCTCCAAGTTCGACGCGCCGCCACGGTCACAAACATCCGTAAAAACTTAAAAGCTTCGCAATTTAACATTGGACATGGGTCTAGTTTACAAAACCAAAGTTTGGACTCATTACTCATAAATCTCTAGGAGGAGTTCGTTCTAGAGCGAGGCCTACAAATGTCCAAAATACAGCAAAAATGACATATTGACATCAATATATCCGACTTCCTGTGCGACTGACAGCTTGGTACCAGCAGACTTTTTTGTAGGTTTCCATCTGATAAACATGTCCTGAAAAAATCAAGCTTGTAGGTTGAAGCATATGCGGGGGCTCGGGACAAAAGTCATTGTAGGTGGCGCTGTCGAGCCATTTTTGTGCATCCATGCCAATTTCCTATAAAATACGAAATTTTTCGCGACTCCTGATGTTTGTGCAAAATTTGGTGAGTTTTGGGGTATGTTAAAGGCCTCAAAAAGGCGACTCTTTTGTCGGAAGAAAAAGAATAATAATTAAAGCTACAAGTAGCATTTAGCGGGCCCGAGCACGGGCGACCGCCTGGCACGGGCGACCGCCCCGCGAGCCACGCCCTGTTCGAACCGTTTGGCATAGTTATTTCTTCTCCATTCTGGAGCTGCAAGCTACATTTAACATGACAGCAGCATGTCGGTGGAGGGGGGGTGGGTGGGTGGGGGTTGTAATCTGTTGGCTTAAGGACTGAGACGTTTGCATATAGCATGAAAAAAAATCTTCAACCAAAGCCTCGTTTAGACCTGCTCATTTTCTCATCAAAAAGAAGGCATTTTCAGATTAAGAAGCTGTCAATCAAGCAATCATAATAATTACTAACACTGTACCTTAGGATGAGAAAAATGGAACTGACCTAATCTCCACTACAATGTCTAGACAAGAGTCAGCTATGTCTGATAACTTGGCCGATTAGCTGGACCGGGATATTGCAAAGTGCAGGTAGTCTAGCATCCGGTGTGATGAGTCTGTGGAAAGCAGCAGTACAGCGCAGCTGTTGGTTTATATTAACATCAAGAGATAAACTCTTGACACAACTGCCCTAACAGACAACTAAAAGAGAAGATGAAATGTATAACATGGTGAAGGAGTTTTTGTGCAGAAAAAGGTACCATTAGAAAAGCTGGTAGCAGTGACTGCAGACGGGGCTCCTGCTATGATCAATAGACAAACAGGTTTCATCACTCACTGTAAAGCTGACCCAGACTTTCCAAAATGTCTGCATTACTGCTGCTTCATTCACCAGCAGGCCTTATGTGCAGAAGTGATTGGCTCTGGACACATAATGACTCCTATTGTGAAAATCATAGACAACCTCAGCTGCATGCGCCTGTAACCAATGCCTTCAGTGTGTTTTGCAAAATAAGGTTGCGTAGGTCTTTGGACAGCTCTTTGCTTTTACCCATCATGCAATGCTTCTTGTCTAACACCTTGCTGGTGAGAAACCTTTTTAAAAGGCATCAGGACTATACCAGCTGATATTACTTTGCACTAATAGGGGGCAGGTTACCTTCTGAATACTGACAAACTCCAGCTGCTTTCTTGGCTTGCCAGACCTTTTTACCCCTCCTTTTCTTCATGTGTTCAATACTTATTCCCTGTGCCATTTCACTTTATTACACATAACTTCATTTATGGACATAAATGTTTGGATTTCTTTCTATGTGTGCATTACTTGGGTTGATGCCGATATCCGGTGAAAATTTCATGTCAATAGCTCGATTAGAAATATGTTTTTTGAGAGAAATGTTGACGTGTTCAATACTTTTTTTCCCCGCTGTAAAAGCATTGTTTTTATATTTAGAGCTCTAAGCAACCAAACAGTTGTTTGAATCGGTGATTTATTTTAAAAAGCTGCTGAAAAAAATGATCTTTTTCAAAATGTTGATTTCTAATTTGTGTTTTACATTTTGTGTTCCATTTTTTGTGCTTTAAATGGGAAGCATTTGTTATTTGTTTGGTGTTTTTAAGGTGCTACAAATATACACATCATTTTTAAGAGACATTTGTTATCAGTTGTGTTTCTTGATTTGTAGTTTAATATCATTGGATGTATAAAAAGGAAAAGAAGTTGCAGCATTGATTATAAAAAAGGATGTAAGAGATATTTATCATCCTATGTCACATCTGTAGGAGTGTACTGAGGTTGGTTTTTGTTGTGTTTGTAAAAAAAAGATAAAATTTAAAGTTAATTGCATTTTGCATAATGATTATTGTATTCATAAATAATGGTTAAGATCTGCCTCTGTAGGATATAGATTAGTTTCAGCACAGCCACAATTTCTGTGGGATATTTTGGATACAAGGGTGATTTTGAAAAGTATGAGGGCATTGCTCCTGTATGTCTGATGACCCATCGTCAGTGTCCAAAGACACTTGCAATGCATTGTTAAATGTTCTGCAATGCAGAGAAGTTGCTGACGCTTCTTTTGTTAAAGGTTGTACTGGCAATTGTTAGAATTCCACTTTGGATGTTCTCTACCTGCTGCCGCGGCTGTTGCAGCGGGGGCCTTGGTGTGGGGGTGGCTGGTCACTCTCCCTCCTTCTTTCACATTCCACCATCCATTTTAGAAGAACATAAACACTCACCTGAGCACAGGTGCTAGCTCACCTTTGCACTAATAGTTTGTGTGAATGAATGAAATATTTCACACTAGTTGGTTTGAAGTCACAAGTGTGGATGTGTGAACACTATCTGTACTGCGTACATGTTGACTTGTGGACATTTTTGCAGCTAACAGGTGTGTTTTTAACATTTGAGTGTGTGTGTTTCACATTTTGTGTTCCATTTTTTTGTGCTTTTATTGGGAGGATTTGTTATTTGTTTGGTGTTTAAAGGTGCTATGTATATATATACACATCATTTTTTAGAGAAATTTGTTATCAGTTGTACTTTTTGTTGCTGTTGTAGTTCAATTTTATTGGATTTATAGAAAGGAAATAAGTTGCAGCATTGATTAAAAAAGGATAAAAGAGACATTTACTGTCTTATGTTACATCTGTAGAACTGTACTGAGAGTTGTGTTTTGTTTTGGAGCACATTCATATGTTTTGTTTGTAAAAAAAAAAAAAAGATAAAATATTGAGTTAATTGCATTTTAGATGACTAAAAAAGCAATGATTAGTAGTAAAAATGTATAAAAGACATGCAAAACAAATGAAAAAGCAGTCTTTCAGTGTGGCTGAACTCTTGTCATCTTGACAGTCCTGGGTAATTAGCATATGAACAGGCAGCGGGGGGGAGGGGGGGAGTGAAATTTGACTCCTGCTGCAGAGCAGACTGAGGAAACGGCTGGAGCATGTAGAGGAAAATACATCTTACAGATGACCAGTTTATTTTATATCTGTAAAAAATATCCAGCGACCACTCAGACATGTTCAGGTATATGCCTGTAAAACCTGGTGTGGATAGTTGAAACATAAGTTATAATAAAACACACTTGTTTGGAGTCCAGACGGAAAAAGCACAGATTTTGTGATGTAAAATATTTATAATAAATACATCTGTTTCACCTAGAAGTCTGAAAGAAATATGGAAGGCAGCAAACACAGATCCCTACCGTTTTCTATTTTTTTGTGTTGATATTTGAAGGATAAGTTATGAAAAAAAATAGGTGTTTGCAGTTTTGCCTAAAAAGACGTTTTCGGACCTTTTTGGATCTACGGCTCTCTCAGACGTCACCTGTAACTTCAATTATTCTGAATTTTTTTAGGAAGCAGTAGCACATAAATGCCTATGAAAGTGGAATTGTTGGTACTGATAACCCAAACAGAAGTTATTATAATAATAGTTGTTTAGTCCAAAATTTAATTAAAAAAATCAAGTGATGAAGTTTCTCGTAGACCCTATTGTGTTACATATCAAAGCTGGAGGTTATTAAAGGCATCTAATTCTGAAATCTCAGCTTCCTGAGACAAACGGCTGATTTGCTATGAAGCTTTGTTTTATGAGTAAGTGCAATTGACCACTTCCTGTTTGGGGGGGCCTTATGAAGGCACCGTCAGATTGACACCCATGAAATTTTAGATGATGAGAGAGGACCCTTCTGAGTATCTCCAGTTTTAATTTCATGCACGTCGGACGAAGCGCAGAGAAAAGATAGGGATGAATTGCGACAAAAACTGTGTTTTTCAATAACTAGGTGGCGCTATGGAGCTCGTCCAAGATTTTCATATCCATGGGTTCAGAATGGAAGCTTCATCATATCCATTGAATTTCAGTGAGATTGGACAAGGAATGTGCACGTGAGAGCAACTTTTGTGTGCATGGCGAGACGCCCAACTTTGCCGCTCTGTCACGACCACACCCCTGATTAGAAAGTTATGGTTTTTTGTCAGAGTAAACTTCAATGGCTTTTTAACAGGTGGACATCATTTTCAGGTGTGTCTGCTCATCCTACTTGGAGCAGTGATGCTCCAAGTCAAACATGTCATTTCCTCTTGCCAGCAGGTGGCGCTACACTTTTTCCGGATTCTTTCACTGCAGATGTGTTCAGAGTCAGACTACAATCATGCACATCAATTTTGGATCAGATTGGATTATGCATGGCTGAGTAATGGCCATTTTTCTTTTCATGGCGTGTTTTCGAAATGACCTCCAAGTTCGACGCGCCGCCACGGTCACAAACATCCGTAAAAACTTAAAAGCTTCGCAATTTAACATCGGACATGTGTCTAGTTTACAAAACCAAAGTTTGGAGTCATTACTCACAAATCTCTAGGAGGAGTTCGTTCTAGAACGAGGCCTGCAAATGTCCAAAATAGAGCAAAAATGACATATTGACATCAATATAGCAGACTTCCTGTGCGACTGACAGCTTGGTACCAGCAGACTTTTTTGTAGGTTTCCATCTGATGAACATGTCCTGAAAAAATCAAGCTTGTACGTTAAAGCATATGCGGGGCTCGCGAAACAAAGTCATTGTAGGTGGCGCTATCGAGCCATTTTTGTGCACCCATGCCAATTCTCCTATAAAATACGAAATTTTTCGCGACTCCTGATGTGTGTGCCAAATTTGGTGAGTTTTGGGGTATGTTAAAGGCCTCAAAAAGGCGACTCTTCCGTCGGAAGAAAAATAATAATTAAAGCTACAAGTAGCATTTAGCGGGCCCGAGCACGGGCGACCGCCTGGCACGGGCGACCGCCCCGCGAGCCACGCCCTGTTCGAACCGTTTGGCATAGTTATTTCTTCTCCATTCTGGAGCTGCAAGCTACATTTAACATGACAGCAGCATGTCGGTGGAGGGGGGGTGGGTGGGTGGGGGTTGTAATCTGTTGGCTTTAAGGACTGAGACGTTTGCATATAGCATGAAAAAAAAATCTTCAACCAAAGCCTCGTTTAGACCTGCTCATTTTCTCATCAAAAAGAAGGCATTTTCAGATTAAGAAGCTGTCAATCAAGCAATCATAATAATTACTAACACTGTACCTTAGGATGAGAAAAATGGAACTGACCTAATCTCCACTACAATGTCTAGACAAGAGTCAGCTATGTCTGATAACTTGGCCGATTAGCTGGACCGGGATATTGCGAAGTGCAGGTAGTCTAGCATCCGGTGTGATGAGTCTGTGGAAAGCAGCAGTACAGCGCAGCTGTTGGTTTATATTAACATCAAGAGATAAACTCTTGACACAACTGCCCTAACAGACAACTAAAAGAGAAGATGAAATGTATAACATGGTGAAGGAGTTTTTGTGCAGAAAAAGGTACCATTAGAAAAGCTGGTAGCAGTGACTGCAGACGGGGCTCCTGCTATGATCAATAGACAAACAGGTTTCATCACTCACTGTAAAGCTGACCCAGACTTTCCAAAATGTCTGCATTACTGCTGCTTCATTCACCAGCAGGCCTTATGTGCAGAAGTGATTGGCTCTGGACACATAATGACTCCTATTGTGAAAATCATAGACAACCTCAGCTGCATGCGCCTGTAACCAATGCCTTCAGTGTGTTTTGCAAAATAAGGTTGCGTAGGTCTTTGGACAGCTCTTTGCTTTTACCCATCATGCAATGCTTCTTGTCTAACACCTTGCTGGTGAGAAACCTTTTTAAAAGGCATCAGGACTATACCAGCTGATATTACTTTGCACTAATAGGGGGCAGGTTACCTTCTGAATACTGACAAACTCCAGCTGCTTTCTTGGCTTGCCAGACCTTTTTACCCCTCCTTTTCTTCATGTGTTCAATACTTATTCCCTGTGCCATTTCACTTTATTACACATAACTTCATTTATGGACATAAATGTTTGGATTTCTTTCTATGTGTGCATTACTTGGGTTGATGCCGATATCCGGTGAAAATTTCATGTCAATAGCTCGATTAGAAATATGTTTTTTGAGAGAAATGTTGACGTGTTCAATACTTTTTTTCCCCGCTGTAAAAGCATTGTTTTTATATTTAGAGCTCTAAGCAACCAAACAGTTGTTTGAATCGGTGATTTATTTTAAAAAGCTGCTGAAAAAAATGATCTTTTTCAAAATGTTGATTTCTAATTTGTGTTTTACATTTTGTGTTCCATTTTTTGTGCTTTAAATGGGAAGCATTTGTTATTTGTTTGGTGTTTTTAAGGTGCTACAAATATACACATCATTTTTAAGAGACATTTGTTATCAGTTGTGTTTCTTGATTTGTAGTTTAATATCATTGGATGTATAAAAAGGAAAAGAAGTTGCAGCATTGATTATAAAAAAGGATGTAAGAGATATTTATCATCCTATGTCACATCTGTAGGAGTGTACTGAGGTTGGTTTTTGTTGTGTTTGTAAAAAAAAGATACAATTTAAAGTTAATTGCATTTTGCATAATGATTATTGTATTCATAAATAATGGTTAAGATCTGCCTCTGTAGGATATAGATTAGTTTCAGCACAGCCACAATTTCTGTGGGATATTTTGGATACAAGGGTGATTTTGAAAAGTATGAGGGCATTGCTCCTGTATGTCTGATGACCCATCGTCAGTGTCCAAAGACACTTGCAATGCATTGTTAAATGTTCTGCAATGCAGAGAAGTTGCTGACGCTTCTTTTGTTAAAGGTTGTACTGGCAATTGTTAGAATTCCACTTTGGATGTTCTCTACCTGCTGCCGTGTGGTGTTGGGGGGTTCTGGCTGCCGCGGCTGTTGCAGCGGGGGCCTTGGTGTGGGGGTGGCTGGTCACTCTCCCTCCTTCTTTCACATTCCACCACCCATTTTAGAAGAACATAAACACTCACCTGAGCACAGGTGCTAGCTCACCTTTGCACTAATAGTTTGTGTGAATGAATGAAATATTTCACACTAGTTGGTTTGAAGTCACAAGTGTGGATGTGTGAACACTATCTGTACTGCGTACATGTTGACTTGTGGACATTTTTGCAGCTAACAGGTGTGTTTTTAACATTTGAGTGTGTGTGTTTCACATTTTGTGTTCCATTTTTTTGTGCTTTTATTGGGAGGATTTGTTATTTGTTTGGTGTTTAAAGGTGCTATGTATATATATATATATACACATCATTTTTTAGAGAAATTTGTTATCAGTTGTACTTTTTGTTGCTGTTGTAGTTCAATTTTATTGGATTTATAGAAAGGAAATAAGTTGCAGCATTGATTAAAAAAGGATAAAAGAGACATTTACTGTCTTATGTTACATCTGTAGAACTGTACTGAGAGTTGTGTTTTGTTTTGGAGCACATTCATATGTTTTGTTTGTAAAAAAAAAAAAAGATAAAATATTGAGTTAATTGCATTTTAGATGACTAAAAAAGCAATGATTAGTAGTAAAAATGTATAAAAGACATGCAAAACAAATGAAAAAGCAGTCTTTCAGTGTGGCTAAACTCTTGTCATCTTGACAGTCCTGGGTAATTAGCATATGAACAGGCAGCGGGGGGGAGGGGGGGAGTGAAATTTGACTCCTGCTGCAGAGCAGACTGAGGAAACGGCTGGAGCATGTTAGAGGAAAATACATCTTACAGATGACCAGTTTATTTTATATCTGTAAAAAATATCCAGCGACCACTCAGACATGTTCAGGTATATGCTTGTAAAACCTGGTGTGGATAGTTGAAACATAAGTTATAATAAAACACACTTGTTTGGAGTCCAGACGGAAAAAGCACAGATTTTGTGATGTAAAATATTTATAATAAATACATCTGTTTCACCTAGAAGTCTGAAAGAAATATGGAAGGCAGCAAACACAGATCCCTACCGTTTTCTATTTTTTTGTGTTGATATTTGAAGGATAAGTTATGAAAAAAAATAGGTGTTTGCAGTTTTGCCTAAAAAGACGTTTTCGGACCTTTTTGGATCTACGGCTCTCTCAGACGTCACCTGTAACTTCAATTATTCTGAATTTTTTTAGGAAGCAGTAGCACATAAATGCCTATGAAAGTGGAATTGTTGGTACTGATAACCCAAACAGAAGTTATTATAATAATAGTTGTTTAGTCCAAAATTTAATTAAAAAAATCAAGTGATGAAGTTTCTCGTAGACCCTAGTAGTGTTACATATCAAAGCTAGAAGTTATTAAAGGCATCTTATTCTGAAATCTCAGCTTCCTGAGACAAACGGCTGATTTGCTATGAAGCTTTGTTTTATGAGTAAGTGCAATTGACCACTTCCTGTTTGGGGGGGCCTTATGAAGGCACCGTCAGATTGACACCCATGAAATTTTAGATGATGAGAGAGGACCCTTCTGAGTATCTCCAGTTTTAATTTCATGCACGTCGGACGAAGCGCAGAGAAAAGATAGGGATAATTGCGACAAAAACTGTGTTTTTCAATAACTAGGTGGCGCTATGGAGCTCGTCCAAGATTTTCATATCCATGGGTTCAGAATGGAAGCTTCATCATATCCATTGAATTTCAGTGAGATTGGACAAGGAATGTGCACGTGAGAGCAACTTTTGTGTGCATGGCGAGACGCCCAACTTTGCCGCTCTGTCACGACCACACCCCTGATTAGAAAGTTATGGTTTTTTGTCAGAGTAAACTTCAATGGCTTTTCAACAGGTGGACAGTCATTTTCAGGTGTGTCGGCTCATCCTACTTGGAGCAGTGATGCTCCAAGTCAAACATGTCATTTCCTCTTGCCAGCAGGTGGCGCTACACTTTTTCCAGATTCTTTCACTGCAGATGTGTTCAGAGTCAGACTACAATCATGCACATCAATTTTGGATCAGATTGGATTATGCATGGCTGAGTAATGGCCATTTTCTTTTCATGGCGTGTTTTTTAAATGACCTCCAAGTTCGACGCGCCGCCACGGTCACAAACATCCGTAAAAACTTAAAAGCTTTGCAATTTAACATCGGACATGGGTCTAGTTTACAAAACCAAAGTTTGGAGTCATTATTCATAAATCTCTAGGAGGAGTTCGTTCTAGTACGAGGCCTGCAAATGACCAAAATAGAGCAAAAATGACATATTGTCATCAATATAGCAGACTTCCTGTGCGACTGACAGCTTGGTACCAAGAGACTTTTTTGTAGGTTTCCATCTGATGAACATGTCCTGAAAAAATCAAGCTTGTACGTTGAAGCATATGCGGGGGCTCGGGACAAAAGTCATTGTAGGTGGCGCTATCGAGCCGTTTTTGTGCGCCATGCCAATTCTCCTATAAAATACGAAATTTTTCGCGACTCCTGATGTGTGTGCCAAATTTGGTGAGTTTTGGGGTATGTTAAAGGCCTCAAAAAGGCGACTCTTCCGTCGGAAGAAAACTAATAATTAAAGCTACAAGTAGCATTTAGCGGGCCCGAGCACGGGCGACCGCCTGGCACGGGCGACCGCCCCGCGAGCCACGCCCTGTTCGAACCGTTTGGCATAGTTATTTCTTCTCCATTCTGGAGCTGCAAGCTACATTTAACATGACAGCAGCATGTCGGTGGAGGGGGGGTGGGGGGGTGGGGGTTGTAATCTGTTGGCTTAAGGACTGAGACGTTTGCATATAGCATGAAAAAAAATCTTCAACCAAAGCCTCGTTTAGACCTGCTCATTTTCTCATCAAAAAGAAGGCATTTTCAGATTAAGAAGCTGTCAATCAAGCAATCATAATAATTACTAACACTGTACCTTAGGATGAGAAAAATGGAACTGACCTAATCTCCACTACAATGTCTAGACAAGAGTCAGCTATGTCTGATAACTTGGCCGATTAGCTGGACCGGGATATTGCGAAGTGCAGGTAGTCTAGCATCCGGTGTGATGAGTCTGTGGAAAGCAGCAGTACAGCGCAGCTGTTGGTTTATATTAACATCAAGAGATAAACTCTTGACACAACTGCCCTAACAGACAACTAAAAGAGAAGATGAAATGTATAACATGGTGAAGGAGTTTTTGTGCAGAAAAAGGTACCATTAGAAAAGCTGGTAGCAGTGACTGCAGACGGGGCTCCTGCTATGATCAATAGACAAACAGGTTTCATCACTCACTGTAAAGCTGACCCAGACTTTCCAAAATGTCTGCATTACTGCTGCTTCATTCACCAGCAGGCCTTATGTGCAGAAGTGATTGGCTCTGGACACATAATGACTCCTATTGTGAAAATCATAGACAACCTCAGCTGCATGCGCCTGTAACCAATGCCTTCAGTGTGTTTTGCAAAATAAGGTTGCGTAGGTCTTTGGACAGCTCTTTGCTTTTACCCATCATGCAATGCTTCTTGTCTAACACCTTGCTGGTGAGAAACCTTTTTAAAAGGCATCAGGACTATACCAGCTGATATTACTTTGCACTAATAGGGGGCAGGTTACCTTCTGAATACTGACAAACTCCAGCTGCTTTCTTGGCTTGCCAGACCTTTTTACCCCTCCTTTTCTTCATGTGTTCAATACTTATTCCCTGTGCCATTTCACTTTATTACACATAACTTCATTTATGGACATAAATGTTTGGATTTCTTTCTATGTGTGCATTACTTGGGTTGATGCCGATATCCGGTGAAAATTTCATGTCAATAGCTCGATTAGAAATATGTTTTTTGAGAGAAATGTTGACGTGTTCAATACTTTTTTCCCCGCTGTAAAAGCATTGTTTTTATATTTAGAGCTCTAAGCAACCAAACAGTTGTTTGAATCGGTGATTTATTTTAAAAAGCTGCTGAAAAAAATGATCTTTTTCAAAATGTTGATTTCTAATTTGTGTTTTACATTTTGTGTTCCATTTTTTGTGCTTTAAATTGGGAAGCATTTGTTATTTGTTTGGTGTTTTTAAGGTGCTACAAATATACACATCATTTTTAAGAGACATTTGTTATCAGTTGTGTTTCTTGATTTGTAGTTTAATATCATTGGATGTATAAAAAGGAAAAGAAGTTGCAGCATTGATTATAAAAAAAGGATGTAAGAGATATTTATCATCCTATGTCACATCTGTAGGAGTGTACTGAGGTTGGTTTTTGTTGTGTTTGTAAAAAAAAGATACAATTTAAAGTTAATTGCATTTTGCATAATGATTATTGTATTCATAAATAATGGTTAAGATCTGCCTCTGTAGGATATAGATTAGTTTCAGCACAGCCACAATTTCTGTGGGATATTTTGGATACAAGGGTGATTTTGAAAAGTATGAGGGCATTGCTCCTGTATGTCTGATGACCCATCGTCAGTGTCCAAAGACACTTGCAATGCATTGTTAAATGTTCTGCAATGCAGAGAAGTTGCTGACGCTTCTTTTGTTAAAGGTTGTACTGGCAATTGTTAGAATTCCACTTTGGATGTTCTCTACCTGCTGCCGTGTGGTGTTGGGGGGTTCTGGCTGCCGCGGCTGTTGCAGCGGGGGTCTTGGTGTGGGGATGGCTGGTCACTCTCCCTCCTTTTCACATTCCACCACCCATTTTAGAAGAACATAAACACTCACCTGAGCACAGGTGCTAGCTCACCTTTGCACTAATAGTTTGTGTGAATGAATGAAATATTTCACACTAGTTGGTTTGAAGTCACAAGTGTGGATGTGTGAACACTATCTGTACTGCGTACATGTTGACTTGTGGACATTTTTGCAGCTAACAGGTGTGTTTTTAACATTTGAGTGTGTGTGTTTCACATTTTGTGTTCCATTTTTTGTGCTTTTATTGGGAGGATTTGTTATTTGTTTGGTGTTTAAAGGTGCTATGTATATATATACACATCATTTTTTAGAGAAATTTGTTATCAGTTGTACTTTTTGTTGCTGTTGTAGTTAGTTGCAGCATTGATTAAAAAAGGATAAAAGAGACATTTACTGTCTTATGTTACATCTGTAGAACTGTACTGAGAGTTGTGTTTTGTTTTGGAGCACATTCATATGTTTTGTTTGTAAAAAAAAAAAAGATAAAATATTGAGTTAATTGCATTTTAGATGACTAAAAAAGCAATGATTAGTAGTAAAAATGTATAAAAGACATGCAAAACAAATGAAAAAGCAGTCTTTCAGTGTGGCTAAACTCTTGTCATCTTGACAGTCCTGGGTAATTAGCATATGAACAGGCAGCGGGGGGGAGGGGGGGAGTGAAATTTGACTCCTGCTGCAGAGCAGACTGAGGAAACGGCTGGAGCATGTTAGAGGAAAATACATCTTACAGATGACCAGTTTATTTTATATCTGTAAAAAATATCCAGCGACCACTCAGACATGTTCAGGTATATGCTTGTAAAATCTGGTGTGGATAGTTGAAACATAAGTTATAATAAAACACACTTGTTTGGAGTCCAGACGGAAAAAGCACAGATTTTGTGATGTAAAATATTTATAATAAATACATCTGTTTCACCTAGAAGTCTGAAAGAAATATGGAAGGCAGCAAACACAGATCCCTACCGTTTTCTATTTTTTTGTGTTGATATTTGAAGGATAAGTTATGAAAAAAAATAGGTGTTTGCAGTTTTGCCTAAAAAGACGTTTTCGGACCTTTTTGGATCTACGGCTCTCTCAGACGTCACCTGTAACTTCAATTATTCTGAATTTTTTTAGGAAGCAGTAGCACATAAATGCCTATGAAAGTGGAATTGTTGGTACTGATAACCCAAACAGAAGTTATTATAATAATAGTTGTTTAGTCCAAAATTTAATTAAAAAAATCAAGTGATGAAGTTTCTCGTAGACCCTGTAGTGTTACATATCAAAGCTAGAAATTATTAAAGGCATCTTATTCTGAAATCTCAGCTTCCTGAGACAAACGGCTGATTTGCTATGAAGCTTTGTTTTATGAGTAAGTGCAATTGACCACTTCCTGTTTGGGGGGGCCTTATGAAGGCACCGTCAGATTGACACCCATGAAATTTTAGATGATGAGAGAGGACCCTTCTGAGTATCTCCAGTTTTAATTTCATGCACGTCGGACGAAGCGCAGAGAAAAGATAGGGATGAATTGCGACAAAAACTGTGTTTTTCAATAACTAGGTGGCGCTATGGAGCTCGTCCAAGATTTTCATATCCATGGGTTCAGAATGGAAGCTTCATCATATCCATTGAATTTCAGTGAGATTGGACAAGGAATGTGCACGTGAGAGCAACTTTTGTGTGCATGGCGAGACGCCCAACTTTGCCGCTCTGTCACGACCACACCCCTGATTAGAAAGTTATGGTTTTTTGTCAGAGTAAACTTCAATGGCTTTTCAACAGGTGGACAGTCATTTTCAGGTGTGTCGGCTCATCCTACTTGGAGCAGTGATGCTCCAAGTCAAACATGTCATTTCCTCTTGCCAGCAGGTGGCGCTACACTTTTTCCGGATTCTTTCACTGCAGATGTGTTCAGAGTCAGACTACAATCATGCACATCAATTTTGGATCAGATTGGATTATGCATGGCTGAGTAATGGCCATTTTCTTTTCATGGCGTGTTTTCGAAATGACCTCCAATTTTTGACGCGCCGCCACGGTCACAAACATCCGTAAAAACTTAAAAGCTTTGCAATTTAACATCGGACATGGGTCTAGTTTACAAAACCAAAGTTTGGAGTCATTATTCATAAATCTCTAGGAGGAGTTCGTTCTAGAACGAGGCCTGCAAATGACCAAAATAGAGCAAAAATGACATATTGACATCAATATAGCAGACTTCCTGTGCGACTGACAGCTTGGTACCTAGCAGACTTTTTTGTAGGTTTCCATCTGATGAACATGTCCTGAAAAAATCAAGCTTGTACGTTAAAGCATATGCGGGGCGTCGGGACAAAAGTCATTGTAGGTGGCGCTGTCGAGCCGTTTTTGTGCGCCAATGCCAATCTCCTATAAAATACGAAATTTTTCGCGACTCCTGATATGTGTGCCAAATTTGGTGAGTTTTGGGGTATGTTAAAGGCCTCAAAAAGGCGACTCTTCCGGTAGAAGAAAATAATAATAATAATAATAAATCCTAACAGATACAATAGGGTCCTTGCACTCCGTGCTCGGGCCCTAATAAACCTAACAGATACAATAGGGTCCTTGCACTCCGTGCTCGGGCCCTAATAATAAACCTAACAGATACAATAGGGTCCTTGCACTCCGTGCTCGGGCCCTAATAATCCTAACAGATACAATAGGGTCCTTGCACTCCGTGCTCGGGCCCTAATAACACAAAATAATATAAAAAACTCCTTAACCTTTTTTTTTAAACAATTAATTTAAACTCTTCTTTTTTTGCCTAAAACGTGAATCAGACCTTTTTCAAATCGGTTGTATTTGACTTGGGTTAGGACGCACGAGCGCGCGCACGCACACATCTCAACTGTAAACAGGATTTCTGGTTCTTTTTGTTGTCATCAGGACCATGGACAGAGTCCACCATCCTGTCTGATGCAGGTGGAGAGCTGGACGGAACCATGTTTTTTTTAATGACGTGTCTGTTTTATGAGCAGAGGAAGAAGAATGGACTAACTCACTTGTTAAAGAGAGAAAGCACATCAGAAATGCAGCGTTGGATTTCATTTCCTCGTTCCCCCTTTTGTAAAATAATCCTGAAAGTCTTCTGGAGAAAAAAGGCGACCCGATGACAGAAACGTCGCAGTCACAGCTGAAGTCTGAAGCTTTTTGAGTCCTGGTGTCTCCGTGTAATTATGCTCCACTTTCCGAAACGTCAGGCTGTGCAAAAAACGAGAAAACGTTTAGAGAAAGGCGGGTTGTGACGAAGACGTTTTACTGAAGAAAACGGAGAGTTGTCGGTTAAATGCCGCCGTCGCCGCGCGTGCGCTTTCCAATCAAAAACAACAAAGAGAAGAGAAGAAAAGCTGACTGCTGTCAAGTCCTAACCAGGTCCGGATGGATGAAGGTCTGAGCTCAAGCTGTTCGGAGCCTGCAGCGCTCATCTGCAGTAAGTTTGCTCCTCTCTTTACAGCGCGCGCGCTGCATGCTCGCGACAGGCACGCGGTTCCCCGCGTGTTCGGACTAAAAGTTTAAAAGGTTAAACAGTCTCATCTATACTCTTGTTTCATATTTGATTGACTCTTCTATAGTATCGTTTTTTCTTTAGAATTACTTCATGAAAGAATTTCTACAACAAGAGTTTTGTGCTTTAAGAGGCTTAAAAAACATTTAAAAGAAGCTGGAGTGAAAAGTAGGACTTTACCTGGAAACTTCACAGGGAAACAACAGTCATCCTTCATTACACCTGACTGAAAAAAACGGTTTATTACCAGGGCTGAATCATTAGTTACCCATTCAGGTTAGGAGGCTTTTGATTTTCTTTGCAAACCAATGTGTATTAAAGACTGGAGGAAGGATTTCTCCAGAATAATTCACCATTTTTTTTCTCAGCATTATTTTTCCTAAATACTCATCATCTGTTTTGCAACTGCTTTAATATTTATGTGCATATTGTGAATCCAGCTCACTCAGTGTGACATCAGAAGAGCGTGCACACCACAGTGACATGCTTGCAGCCATCCAGTGCAGCTCATGCATGAATCAAACCAGCCTCAGTTTCAAGATTCAACCTTTTTTTTCCAACAGCTGACATGCAAACCAATGTAGATCCCTGCACAGACATTCCTCCTAAAACAGGAATACTCATTTCACAGGAGAAACTGATGATTTAGTGCTGCCATCACTGACGCGCGTGCATAAATCCATCGCAGTGCGGGCCATATAAGTAACACATTACTCCCTTACACGGCCCAGTGGAGATTTCAATCTGCTATAATGGAAGTGGGGGTCTGCTTCAGTCAGGTTAACTGGCACAGAGCTGCCACATTTTGCAGCAATTCACTGCACGCACACACACACGCACACACGCAAACACACAGAAATAAGAGCACTGACACTACCGGCCCACACATAAAATACAACAAATAAGTCCAACATGAATGTGTTTTGTTCTGTGCAGCAGAACATCTGAGTTTTAAACAGGGAAAGCAGTTTCAATAAGAGCAAAAGCCGAGCAATGATTTATATCCAATACATTAAGATACTTAGAATTAAAAATGAAAGAATCGTAATTGTAAAATGTTTATATTTGCAATAAAATGGTTTTGAGTTTGAAAGCAAAAAGGAAAACCTGGAAACCTGAAACCTGAAATATGTTCCAAAAGTATAATTCAAAGTGTTGCTACAATTTTAATTCTTTTAACCAAAACTAATCAAAATCCAGAAGAATAACTTTTCTATTTCCTGGTTTTTGATCCTGATGTGGACTGAGACACAACAACAAAAACAGATGAGCAATGATAAGCAAAAAAAGACACAGACTGAGACACAAGAAGTCTTTCTGTGGTTTCAGGACCTTTTAGGAAGTAAATTACTTTCTGTTACGTAAATGATGACATTAAGCAATTTTAAAGGGCCTACATCATATAAAAGCAACTTTTGAGCCTTAAAGTGTATCATAATGTTCAGTCTTCATAAAAAACACCCCCAAAGTGGTATTTTGATCCATTCCAGCATATCTGAGTATTAATCTGAGCACCGGCCCCTCCTAATCCACAAAATCAAGCGGGTCCTCACATTGTGACATCACAAAGTGAGGAACCGCCCTTCCAGGAAGAATCTGCGCCTCCAGCCCTGCCCCCAGGCTAACACACACACACATACACACTTTCACTGTGAAACTAGTGGTGATCAGCTAAACGCTTTCCTTTTTTATGCACGGCATGAAGTCTGCACGGGGGGGGGGGGGGGGGGGGGGGGTTGTGAAGGCCTTGGTCTTTGTTCTCGTGGCAGAAACGCAGACACGCTGCCGAGGCTGGCTCTAGGTTGATGTC
The DNA here is from genome assembly GCA_023969325.1 of Oryzias curvinotus. Taxonomy (NCBI): domain Eukaryota; kingdom Metazoa; phylum Chordata; class Actinopteri; order Beloniformes; family Adrianichthyidae; genus Oryzias; species Oryzias curvinotus. Next base: position 22,048,053 of record CM043706.1, read on the forward strand.
ATGAAATGGGCGTCACCCACAAGGATTGAAAGGCGGAGCCTCAGAGATCAAGTCGTTTTACTTCTGGTAGAAAAAAAAGCTGTGAAAATAACTCATATTTCATTAGAAATGTTGTTTTAGTGTGTCAAAGGTAATATGTGATCATACATATGGATATAGTTTACTCTGAAAGGCGTAAGAAAAGCAGAATATAGTCCAGTAGGTCACAGAGGAGCAGCCAGGCATGTGGACTTTCAATAAGAGGCAGACGTTATCAAGCAACAAAAATTGCATAATTCTGAGAATTCTGAATTTCTTTGATTTCTTTGAGGTGTCTACATCTAATTTGTAAATGTCTGCAAAGTAAAGACCCACAGAAAGCCTGCAACCATTTAATAACTGTGCCTGCATGACAGCACCCATAAACAAGCAGCTAGTTGACCTGGAAAATTGAAAATGAATCCAGGAAAACATGAGCAAGTCTCTATTTCCTGGAAAGTTTGAGCATTTCTTTTAAGAAGACATACCGCCATCTGCATTGCAAGTTAAAGCAGGTCAGACATTGACCGATCAGGGACTCGGATTTGGTAGTGACGCATGGATGGCGTCCCTTTCGGTTCAGTGCCAACCATTTGAAAATTCCTGATGGAGGAGAAATCAATAATTGCGGTTTGTGTCCGGCTGGAATTTGATGACACCAAGTCTTTCATGTATTGGAATCGAGCTGTGAAAGAAAAAGCCTGGATGGAGCAAGACTCACCAAATTTACACCTCTTTGGCATTTCACACCAAGCCTCTTGCAGCGTTAGGTTCTGGACATGCGTTAGTAAACAGTGTCCAGTGTGAACACCATCTTCTTGTCAGTGTAGTTTTGTCATCATAAATAGACGTTTTTCCAGTAATGCATACAGTATGTTAACAACAGGAACGCATGGATCCATTGATGCATGGAGCCTTGTATCAACGGTTCAGGCTGGTGGTGGTGGTGTCATGGTTTGGGATATTTTCATGGCCCATCTGAGGCAAGATAAACATTTTGAAAACAGACTTAAAAAGTATATAAAGGGTTTTTTGTTGTTGCAAAAATGTAAAAAAAAAATGCTTTGTCAGCAGAAACATTAGTAATTTACGTGTTTTGTTTGCTGCTCTTGAAAGTCTCACTGTTCTACCAACTCAAGGAGTTTACGATGTTGAATCTCATGGAAAATGCAACAGAAAATCACCAGGGACCATAAAATCATGTAGTGTGTACCACAACAAAAGTAGACCTCATCTGCAACCTGGCAGGAACATTCTGGTCAAATTATCAACTTGGAATTTGTGCTGAAATTCTGGGAGACAAAGTTTTAACAATAAACTCATGAACCTGCTGTTTAGTCACCACGGCAACCAATTATTTTATGAATGTAAAACTGCATCTGTTAAACGTTTGAAACAAATATTTAATAATTTCAGATCAATTTCTAATTTGCCTCTTATTGAAAAGATGATTATTTTAAAATAAAACAGTGCTGATCTTTTAAAAGCAGCCCATCAGACATACAGTATTTATTAGCACTTATTACAGTTAAACCCTGACTCAGGATAAAACTTAGTTTCAGTGCCTCTAAGTCTTAGATTAGCCTTTGATTCTACTGAGCATGAAATCCTTCTTGACAGGCTGGAAAAGTGGGTGAGATAATCAGGTGCAGTTCAGAGCTGGGTCAGATCGTATCTGGAGGGCAGAAGGTTATGCTGTCATGCAGGGAGCCTCAGGGTTCAATTCTGCGACCTCTGCTGCTAAACCTGTGCGTGCCCCCTCTAGGTCAGATCATGGAAACTAAAACCGCATTTGACACTCATTTTTTATGTTGCTATGACAGAAAATTACTATGGTCTATTAGCTCCTCCTGCTGCCTCTCAGAGACAGAACTAAAGAGACGGATAATATCGTAGGTAACTAGAGAGAACGGACCATCAAGCAATCATTGAACCTGTTGAGAGCACGTCCCAAAAAAGGAGACTTGAATTTGCTTCCATGCATAGCGATTAAAAATGTCGTTTAGACAGACAACATAAAACGGATGCTCTTTGACAAGACTCATCAGCTCCACACTCACCGGCCACTTGATTAGGTACAACTTACTAGAACTGGGTTGGACCTCCTTTTGCTTTAGGACCGCCTTAATCAATGGTTGCATAGATTCAACAAGGTACTGGAAACATTTCTCAGAGACTTTGGTCCATGTTGACATGACAGCATCACACAGTTGCTGCAGATTTGTCGACTGAACATCCATGATTCCGATCTCCTGATCCACCACATTCCAAAGGTTCTCTATTGGTTTCTGGTGACTGTGGAGGCTGTTTGAGTCCAGAGAAGTCATTGTACTGCTGAAGATACCAGTCTGAGATGATTCCAGCTGTATGCCATGGTAGAGCCATCAGAAGATGGTACACCGTGGTCAGAAAGGGATGGACATAGACAGCAACAATACTCATATAGGCTGTGGCATTGGAACCATGCTCAGTTGGGGTCCAAAGGGTGCCAAGAAAATGTTCCCCACACCATGACACCACCAGTTCTGTTTTTTTTTTTTTAGAGTTAAAAATGGACAAATAAAACAAAGTTCTCAAAAAGGGGTAGAAGATAAATTTTGTATGGTCCTTTTTACATGTTATGTTGTGCAAAGATTTACAGTTATTTATTAATAAAAGTATTAATATTCAAATTTCCTTCTTTGTGCACCTATACAGAAGAGAAGTTTGCTCGTTTTTTATCGATCATTTGTAGCCTTGTAACGATTCTGTGACATCCTGTTTGTTTTTTTAATACATGTGTGGCTTAATGGTTTCCCCAGACTGCTGCAGAGTGAAGCCACCAGAAAACTAAAAACTAATAAGTGCAGGACTCTCGGACACAGGAAACTGTGACAGAGAGCTGAGTTTCACCTGGAAATATAAAGATAATCAGAAAAATCTTTCTGAAGTTCCAACACTGATAGAAGTAGAACAAGAATTAAACCAAGAAAATATCAGCAAGAGTTTAATTTCTAGTGTCAAACATCTTTAACTGATCCTGACAATGAATTGTTTGGGGTTTTTTTGGCCGTAAACAAAAAAACAAGAATTAAGTTTTCTGAAGTTTGGACACTAAGTTAGTCCAAAAGAATCAAATCCAGAAAGTTTCTCCCTCTAGCAGACCGTTTGGATTCTCTACGTTCTCTGAAACTCTTCTAGTGACGGACAGTTTTTTCCACTTTCTAACTTGCAGAAATTTAGAATTTCTTTTATATTGCATGTCTTCCTAATAATAATAATGATAAAACAGTCCTCTATCCTGCCTGATGCTTCTGACTCAATGCAAGTCCCTGAACAGGATATTGTTTATTGGATCAGAACCCTGGACCCTGTTTGATTCTTGTTTGTTGGCTTGTGAATGTTGCTGTTGTTGACTGAGAATCTCTGTCCTCTGCGCTCCCGTCAGCACTCTGACACGGCAGACTTCCACATCTGAAGATTTTATGGCAGAGACTAAATCTCCAGCCAGTCTCCTCCCATCACTGATGTTACACTCCTGGCTCTGTCAGTATCAGTAATGCTGTACATTTGACGTCCTCCATGGTCCAAAATCAACCTGCTATAAAATAAATGCTAAAATGAGACTTGAGACTTTGTGGTCAAGCTCATAGTTGCAGGTGGAACATCCTGTATGTTTCCAAACACTGCATCTGTTAAGACTCTTACTAGTTTCTCTATAAACTCTGGGATGTCAGATAACCTGCATCTTTGTCCAGTTCCCTCCTGTAGTTCACAAGCTACTGTCCTGCATTTGTCTCTAATCATGTAGGGAACACTTAGCATGTTAGCAGGCACATCAGGATCATGCAGATAATACAAATCCTCCATAACACTGCAACAGCTTCTGAGAAAAAGGCTGTAATCTTGAAGGGCCTTAGCATGTTCTGTTGTAATCAAAGGCCATGACAGAACTTTCTCCATGTAAGCTGCTGCCACCTTGTGTTCATAATGTCCACCTTCACTCATGAGGACAGTGCACTCTCTGGTCTTGTCACATCTGGAGTATTGCTCAGTCATTTGGTCCAGCGCTGCACAGGGACATCTAAAAAAAAATACAATTAGCCCAAAAATCGAACTGCCAGGGTGGCTCTTGGCTGCTCTTATTGGACCAATGTGAATGAAATGAACACCACTTTAGGTTGGTTGAGGGTAAAAGAGAAATTACAACTCAGTCTTATATGCTTAATGCATAACGCCATTTAAAAAAAAAATGCCCACAATTGTTGGTAAATAAAGTATTAGACAGAGGGTATTGTCATCTACAGTACAGACCAAAAGTTTCACATTCATATAAATAAGAAGGTGTGTGCAAACGTTTGCTCTGTACTGTATATCAAACCTGTCATCTCAGCTCTGGTGATTGGATTGTTGATTTTTCTAGATCCAATTGTATGAGAAGAACAGTGCTATTTAGATCTTCTGTTGCATAGAATCAACTTTCTAGGAGGACAAGGCTTATTAGTAACAAATATTGTTTCAAAAAGATCGCAATCTAAGATACAGGGACTACTTACAATAACTAACGATTTGTACAATTTGTCGTTATGAAATGTACATGTTGTTGATGTACTGGAACAAAAATGAATTTTTTTTTAACTTACGTTAACATATGAAGCTTTTAAGGTAAATATGATGAATTAATTTGTGAATTTTGTGAAATCATTTTCGTTTTTTTGAAATTGCTAAAGTCTATGTATTTCATGCTTATGGACCCCATGAAGACTAGCGACCACTCTGTGAAAGCTAATGGGATTCCAAACAAACAAGTTTTCTTTGAGTAAGGTTTCAGCTCGGAAATAACCTCTGTCTGGACTGTATTGACCAGTTCCTCAGACAGACCTTTGGTGTACTGTTCCAAGAAATAACGTTGATCACTGTTATCGTCAGTCCTTTTCTCCATGTTGTTCTCAAATGTTCTCATGAATGTGTGGTACTGTAGTGGATCTCCAGCAAACAGGTACATCTCGCATCGGCAAAGAGGAAACACTTTGCTGATCTATCAGAAGCCTTTGTAGTAGGTTAGGGGATGTCATCTGGACTTGGTTTTTTTAAAGTTAGAAGACGTTTTGCCTCTTATCCAAGAGGCTTTGTCAGTTCATTCATTCATTCAATCAGAATTCCAGATGACATCCCCTAACCTACTACAATGGAACCAACCTGGATGAATGAGAGTCTTCATAGACATATCAGAAGCCTTGTTATTTTGTTCTGATTTCCTGTAATGTCCAACATTGACAGTTGATTGTCCATCACGATGTTTGTGTTTCTGGTGTCCTGGATGTGGACACTTGGGTGGACTAAGGGAACTGTTCCTTTGCCGTTTCAGCCTCCACAGCTTTCTCTTGAGGCCTTGTCCCTGAAGGTTTGAGGTGAAAGCAGTACAAATGGATCAGCTTTCCAATCCAGAGTTTTTTTTGTTTTGTGGTTTGTCTTTCCATGTAGGAGTTCCTTCCATCTGATGCTTTAGAAAGCCTTTCACTTGCAACACTTTGAGATTTCCGCACTTTCAGTTTGGCCTTGTGTCCACAGATTTCTTCTTCCAGTTTACGTTTTTCTTCCCTTTGATGAAGTCTTTCCTCCCCCTTATTCAGTGGATGTCTTTTTTTTTAACACCTCTTGATTTGCCATCAAAGCAGCCTGATCTACTCCTGTTTTCATGCACGATGAAGTTGTAGAAGACATTATTGATGTTCCAGAATGTGACCTTGTTGATCGTCACTCCACATTTGACACACTGTCACTGGGTTTTATGTCATCTGTTTCCTCGGTTTCTTGATTTGATGTATGTTAATGTTTGAGAGCAGCAGAAACATCCTTTTGGGCCTTAACCTCATCAAGCCACAGTGTCACGCCTCCTATGAAAGCATTGCTCTGATCTTGAGTATCAGAAAACTACTCGTCTTGATTATTTTGTTCATCCTGAGGGAACAGAGGAAGAATCATTTCATGTGATTCACCAGCGTTTGGTCACAGTTCTGTTAAGTCCACCATATACTGAACATGTTCAGCATTGTTTTGGTTTGTCATACGTCTCTTTATTTCTAGAATGAGGCCTTTTATTTTGTTCACAGTAATTTATTTTGCGTTCCCTTTTGAAGTGTTTCATTGTTATAACGGAGAGCTTTCACAGTCAGTTTGGTTTTTCTTTTTTCGTTAATCTCCATTGCAGAGCCCCCCACGCCCGGGGGCCCAGCACGGGCCCTATCCCTGGAGAGCACCCCAAGCCCCAGATCAGCAGCCCACCACCACCCAGGAGTTCGGAGCAGACCGAGGGAGACATCCATCATGAAGACAGAGGAGTTCCTTTCCTCCTCACACTCACAGAGATCATCAATCTAAACACTAAACAGAAACATTAAATACATGGGATTTGAGTTTATTTATACACATTAAACATTTAAATGAGAGTAGGGGTTTCTCTCCAATTCTGAAGGTAGGTGAACTTTTTAGAGCCAACAGCTGATCGCGTGTGTAAGCTATGCAGGGGGCCTTCTCAGCATGGCTGCCGGGGGCCATGAGTGACTCCAGGCCCCAGAGGGCGAAAAGGAGGGAAAAGGAAAAAAAGGAAAAAGTATCCAGAAATCTTCAGTGATGTTGGATAGGTGCTTCGCTGGTTGTAAAAAAACTAGCTTGGCGCAAAAACAAAAAATGACTAGACATACATAAACACATAGAGAAGAGAAAAGATATGACAAGAAGCCGGGAGCTGCTACTACAGGCAGCCGCACAGGGCAGCGCCAAGAAGGAATTCATCTGGGAGTTCCACTGCATCACCCCTTCTAATGACATCTTCCATAAAATGGACATACTGATGAAGTGTATGATCTTCAACGGCAAACGATTAGCATCACAACCCTTGCTTGTCCTCATGACTCCGTGGTGCAGCGTGACCGTGGGATGATGGAGGGGTCAGCTCTTACTGTAGCAGCCGGACTTGATTCAGACGGTGGACTCAATTATTATAACTGGTGGACTATGATGGGGTATTCCAACCCATTTATTTACTCCAGAGTCATAGTCACACCATAAGAGCTGAAGAAAAGCAAAACAACAAACTTACAATAATTCCTTTTTGATATACAATCATTCTTTTACCTCAGCTAGTAGCATTACATTGTTGTATAACTTCAAACAGAAACATATTTTATTTTACACAAAACAAATTGAAAATTATCACAAAATGTATACAGTAAACATAACCAAAAAATCATACTGTTGGCCTTCCAGCTAGATGCCAAAAACAAATTACAGCTTTACACATCTGTCATATCTGTCCATCTTTTGTCTGTTTCCTTTGTTGCCGTATTGTCAGCTGTTCACCGTTTTTTTTGTTTTTGTTTCTGTTGAACTGACACACTACACAGAAAAAGCGGAAGTAGGTGGAACCTTCACAATAAAGGTCTTCAAAACAAAATACACTTACAAACATTAACACTGTTTTTTTTATCATTTCTTTGCATCTTCAACCTACTTCTTTTGAAATTAAAGGCATTTTCAATCAAAGGAAATGTTAAACAATAATAAGAAAACAATTAAAATGGGTCATTTACACATACATCCATGACAAGTCAGTCCCAACAGATAAGAATGAGGAGAGAGGTTCAGAAGATGATGATGATAGAGAGAAAGAGAGACGATGAGCTGATGATGAAGAGGGAGAAGAACAGAGAGGAACAGGGGGGGGGGGGGGGGCAAGGCATTACTCAGAAGATCCTTCTGAATGGCCTCCACCACAAGAATTTGGGGGAATCATTGAGGCAAAACACGGTTGAAAATGGCTTTCAAAAATTTTCTGCTGGGTCATATCGATAAGAATTATTAAGATACGATAATAAGTAATGACATATATACATTTAAACAATAAAAATGTTGTGAGGATGTTTAGATGGCCTCAGGAAGGGTGGATCGGAATCATGTGCATTTATGTCTGTGTTTGTGTGTGTGTGTGTGGGGGGGGGGGGGGGGGGCCGCATACCCCTATGAAGCAGATGTTCGGTAGTTGTGCCCCTGTATGTAAGTATACTATATAACTTTTGATTGACTGCTACAAGATGGGAAAACAAGAGAAAATCTCATCAAAGCTACCCTGAAAAAACGGGAAAAGTGAGGTTGTTCAATTTACAAATACGAAATATATTTGTTTAATATGAATAAAACTGTTTACTTTCGAAACATATTACAATCTTGAAGCTCACACCTAATTTCTAGCAGCGTTGCATTTATATATTTAGATCATGTTGACAAAACATGAAATAGTTGTTTGTGGCCTTTTCCCCTGAATTTTGGATTAGTAAACCCCGTCAGTCAAGCATTCTAGGAGGGGGGAGAAATGTTGGAGTCCGCCATTTTAGAGAAGCTGTAAGCACCTGCTGGCTGGAGGAACTTGGAAAAGGTAAGTTGAATTCACTCTAACAAACTAATTTAAGGAAGTGGGTAACGTTATATTTATTATTAATGTTAGTTTTCATGGGGAAGAGCTTTGTAACCACTTTTATCATAGTTATCAACGTTAAGGCTATGAGGCACGCGCCACTTTTGCCCCTGCCGGCCGCAGCCCTCGATGGCAGTCAGGTAGGGGGGGTGTGCTCGGTGTGTTGTACTTTATTCAGCGGTAAACGCTGTGAGTTCCAATGATGCGCAGGGAAGAGTGGTGAGTAGTTATGTCGGGGGTATTTGCTCTTAATGAAGGGGGCAGTAGGCGCTCGCGGGCACGGCGGGTTTTTCCCCCCACAGGCAATGCGGCATAACATTGTTGTGGGGGATTCATCGTCACTTTAGTGGACTTCCTTTAGCTAAATCCCTCGTTGTGGAGACCGAATTTGAAGGAAAATGTGAGAAGCTACTGTTCTTGACATTCAGCGTTTCAGAACCGTTCTATGAGCTAGCTTAGTGGACGGCATGATCTGATCAGCACACAGTGTACTTCTGTGTCGCAGTCAGCTGTCAATCACTGTCCGTGCCGCGTCTCGTGCTCAGCAAGTGTTTGGTCAAGTTAACATGATAAATCTTTGATTTCAACCAGAGCTTTTGTTTTTATTCTATATGCTGAACAATTTTTCTGCGGAGATTTGAGAGTTTAAAATGAAGAGAAAATATTCATTCATTTATTCATTCATTCATTCATCTTCTGCTGTTTTATTCCTTTCGGGGTCACGGGGCTGCTGGAGCCTATCCTGGCCAAAGCAGGGGACACCATGGACAGGTCGCCAGTCTGTCACAGGAGAAAATATTCATGTCCTTGGGAGAGAAAAAAAAACGTGTAGGAAAAAGTTTTACAGTCTTTCAACGTTGGCAATCCTACTTCTAAGATTTCCCCTATTTTGGAATAAGTAAGGGAATACAGTATGGGGGGGGGGGGGGGTGATTAGTTACTCCAGATCTTGCTTAGTTTTTAGTCTCCATTAAAATTCGCGAGGTTCTTGGTGGGCGGTTTGAATCCTGTGAGGGGGTGGGGGTGCAATGTGGTTGCTGGTCTCAATTCTTCAAAATAGTTTTTTTGTATATTGCAGCTTTTGATTTCAAACCAAAGCTGTGGAAGTGTTACAATTTGTTTTTATTTCAAATGTAACAGAGACTCAGAAATCTCTGTCCTAGTTGCAGAGCTCATCACAAACTACTAACTGCTCCTCCCTGATGCTCGGGTCCATTGATGCTCTGGTCTTCACTGAGTCAGGTGGGTCCCTCCCTCCATACATCAAAGCCAACTTCAGCGTCGTCTAGCCAATTCACATCACGGTGAGATAACATTTGTGTCTGTTTTATTTATTGTTATCATTTTTTTGGGAAATTAAAGTTATAAATATATATGCTTTTATTGTCTTTGTCCATTGTACAATGAAATTAAAGCTAACAGCGCTCAGCTTGCAGCTACCTCAACGTTTCACGTCATTTTCTTATTTAAACAATTTTATACACAGATTGTTTGCAGTTTTTCCTTGTAAAGTCAAATGCTTTTATTCTGTTGTCAGGTTCTCCTGGTGAGGCTCCTGGCACTGACCACATCGCCGGAGGGGAGGGCCCGCCTCATTCAAATTTATGGCCCCCTGTGACCGGGGGAAAAATTTTGGGGGAAAAAAAAACACTTCATCAACACTTTTTGTTCTCTTCTATTTTTTTGTTGGTTCTGGCTAAGTCAGAGGAGGAGAGGCACCGCCTCCAACGAATCTATGGCTCCAATTAAAATAGTAGGTTTGACTCCTCCTGCTATTTGTGTGAACAGATGAGTCGGTGAGCTAACAAACTGCTCAGCTTGTAGCTACCTCAACGTTAACCGTTTCACGTATGTCTCCCGTCTCCCGGCAAATAGAGTGAGTTTGAAGTCTTTGCTCAAAAACGTGACATTTCTATTCAACCAAGGTACATTCTAAGAATGATGCACTCGCTTGTAGCTACCTCAGCGTTAACCGCTTTATGTATGTCTCCCGTATTACCAGATGCAAAACCCACCGCCTCTAAGGCCGCCGCCTCAAATGCCCCCGCTTTAAAGGCAGTGGCATTCGGCCACAAATCCGGCCAGGAAGGGGCAAAGGGTTAGGCAGGAGAACCGAGTGAGTTATAAGTCTTTGCTCAAAAACATGACATGTCTCTTTAACCAAGGTACATTTAAAGAATGATACACTCGCTTGTACCTACCTCAGCGTTAACCGTTTCATGTATGTCTCCGGTCTTGTCAGCAACCACCAATGAATTATGTCAAAAAAATTCCCGCCCAGAGCCCCTCTTTTGTGGCAAAGTGCCACTAATCAGGCCAGGGAGGCAGAGAGGGTGAAGAGAGAAAATCAAGTGAGTTAGAAGTCTTTGCTCAAAAACATGACATTTCTCTTTAACCAAAGTACATTTAAAGAATGATGCACCTGTTTGTAGCAACCTCAACTTTAACCGCTTTATGTATGTCTCTAGTCTTACCAGAAACCAACTATGCCTAAACCTGCCACACTCCAAGCTCTGCAGTGGCACAGCGCCGTTGACAAGGCTCGGATGCAAAGAAGGATTGAGCAAGACAATCTGAGGCATATGTCTTTGCTCAAAAACATGACATTTTTCTTTAACCAAGGTACATTTAAAGAATGATGCACTCGCTTGTAGCTACCTCAGCGTTAATCACTTTATGTATGTCTCCCGTATTACCAGATGCAAAACCCACCGCCTCAAAAGCCCCCGCTTTAAAGGCAGTGGCATTTGGCCACAAATCCGGCCTGGAAGGGGCAAAGGGTTAGGCAGGAGAACCGAGTGAGTTAGAAGTCTTTGCTCAAAAACATGACGTCTTTTTAACCAAAGTACATTTAAAGAATAATGCACCTGTTTGTAGCTACCTCTACTTTAACCGCTTAATGTATGTCTCTAGTCTTACCAGAAACCAACAATGCCTAAACCTGCCACACTCCAAGCTCTGCAGTGGCACAGCGCCGTTAACAGGGCTCGGATGCAAAGAAGGATTGAGCAAGACAATCTGAGGCATATGTCTTTGCTCAAAAACATGACATGTTTCATTAACCAAGGTACATTTAAAGAATGATACACTCACTTGTAGCTACCTCAACGTTAACCGTTTCACGTATGTCTCCCGTAATACCAGATGCAAAACCCACCGCCTCTAAGGCCGCTGCCTCAAATGCCCCCGCTTTAAAGGCCGCTCCCACTCCAGTGGCATTCGGTCACAAATCGGGCCAGGAAGGAGCAAAGGGTTAAGCAGGAGAACCGAGTGAGTTATAAGTGAATGCTCAAAAACATGGCATTTCTCTTTAACCAAGGTATATTTAAAGAATGATGCACCTGTTTGTAGCAACCTCAACTTTAACCGTTTTATGTATGTCTCCCGAATTACCAGATGCAAAAGTCACCGCCTGAAATGCCACTGCCTAAAAGGCCGCTGCCACTCCAGTGGTATTCGGCCGCAAATCGGGCCAGGAAGGGGCAAAGGGTTAGGCAGGAGAACCGAGTGAGTTGGAAGTCTTTGCTCAAAAACATGACATGTCTCTTTAACCAAAGTACATTCTAAGAATGATGCTCTCAGTTTCACTACAGTTTCAATACTTTTTGACCTTTTCTCACAATTTCCACATACGACACACCTCATTTTCCACAATATATTTTTTCTCAAAGAAGTACAGTTTATAGTTAAAATACTCTTTTACAATTGATTTCAAATGAAAACAGACACCTTGTAATTTAGCCTTTTTAGAGTTTTCATCATTAAACCGTTTGTTTTCCATCTGTCACACTGACTTATGTAGAAATGCTTAGTGTAGGCACAAACTTTACCATTTCACGTCATTTTCTTATTTAAGCAATTTTATACACAGATTGTTTGCAGTGTTTCCTTGTGAAGTCAAATGCTTTTATTCTGTTGTCAGGTTCTCCTGGTGAGGCTCCTGGCACTGACCACATCGCCGGAGGCTAGGGCCCGCCTCATTCACATTTATGGCCCCCTGTGACCGGGGGAAAATATTTTGGGGGGAAAAAAACACTTCAGCAACACTTTTTGTTCTCTTTTGTTTTTTTGTTGGTTCTGGCTAAGTCAGAGGAGGAGAGGCACCGCCTCCAACGAATCTATGGCTCCAATTAAAATAGTAGGTTTGACTCCTGCTATTTGTGTGAACAGATGAGTCGGTGAGCTAACAAACTGCTCAGCTTGTAGCTACCTCAACGTTAACCATTTAACGTATGTCTCCCGGCGAAAAAATGCAGACCAACCCCCAAGACCCCGCCTCCAGTGGCATTCGGCCACAAATCGGGCCAGGAAGGGGCAAAGGGTTAGGCAGGAGAACCGAGCGAGTTTGAAGTCTTTGCTCAAAAACATGACATGTCTCTTTAACAACAGCACGTCCTAAGAATGATGCACTAGTTATAAATTAGTGTAGGCAAAACGATTAAAATTTAAAGTCATTTTCTTATTTAAACAATTTCATACACGCAGATAGTTTGCAGTTTTTCCTTGTGAAGTCAAAGGTTTTTATTCTGTTGTCAGGTTCTCCTGGTGCTGACCACTGCATGAGGCGCTTTAAGGTTTCTGGTTTAGATGCGACTTTCTGCTCATGATTGATTTGTCAGTAAAGACCATGCTTTTTTCTGTAAAAACAGTTTAATTCAAAGATTGTTTTGGCACAAAAAAAACTTCTTAAAATCTATTTGTTTGACAAAATGTCACAATTTCTTTTACTTTGGTGACAACTGACATATTTTTCCAATTGTATTTGAATGAACTAAAAATAAAACAGTAAATCTATATTTTGTACCTACGGCGTTTTCTTGGACTTACTCAGCTTTCTTCAGCGCCCCTTTCTTTGTTTCCTCGTACTGCTGCTGTTCAGCTAAAGACTTGTTGAGCACTTGGCTGAGCACACAGTCTCTTTCTCCAGCCAGGAACATGCTCTTCAACTTCAACTAGCTTTGAATCGGCGGATCTGCAACACTAATCCCGTTTTTTGTCAGCAGTGGGATGAGATTTAAAACATTTTCTTTAGAGGTTTACCTTTTTGAGTGTGGAAATGAGATCACTGTGTTCCTGAAGATGAGCTGATCTCATCTAAAACATCCAAGCATTTCTTCACATCCTGGTAGGAGGAAGGCAGGAACCAGCATCAGACCAATGAAAGTGCATTTCAGGTCAACAAAGAAAAGGAAATGTGGTTGAGCTGTGAGGAAACAGCACAAGATGCTGTCCTTCATTCCAGGTTAACACTGGTTGGAAAAGATAAAAGGAGCTTTACCATGTGATATAGATTCAACAGATTAGCGGGTTGTCTATTTTCAGGGACATTTTGATCTCTGTGTGGAGCGTCTGGAGCTTCATGTCAGTAGACCTCTCTGAGTAGAGGAAAGAAACCAGACAAATTCCCTTGAAACACTAAATTTACTGACTTCAAACGAGAGATGTAGGTTCTGAACTAAAATGCTACAAAAAGAAACTCCTGCACACCTTTTTTCTTGACCCCTGCCTCAGTTTTTTTTGTCTGGTCTGAAAATAAAAAAGAATCTCATAATCCAGAGATTATAGGTGAAAGTGCAAAAGATAAGACACTAGTTGTGTCATTGGAGAAAATGTACGTTTCATTTCTCATTTCTGCTTTTTCTAGAACAGCTTCATCTAGGTTTTGAATTGTATGAAATAGCCATTTGTGACCTTTATGTAACCCTAGTTCTAGCACAGATACAGACTCAGAATGCAGAATTCACATTCTAGTTTTACAAACAACAGATTTTTACTCTTTACCTAAAAGGAAAAAAATATTTTAAAAAAAATAGGACATCACAATATAAAATCAAGCTTGATTGAATTAGAACGCTACTCAACTACAGACCTGGTTGCTTTTGCATCAAGCAGTTTAGTAACTAAGTCCAAGTGGAACTATCAAAAACTGTCATAAAGAAATGAATCATCAGAGTCATTGTGAACTAACTACTTCTGCTTGAACTACAAAGTAAAAACACAGGGCCTGAAGATTTCACTGAATATTTTTCACATACTCTTTCCCTTCATCAGCTTTTTGCTGACACCTGTCTTTGTCCATTTCTGAGTTTAACTGTTTTTTATTATTACCTTTGTTTTTCTAAGATAAAATAAAATGGATGGCAGGAGAATATGAACCAAGAATGTGTTCATGTGATGAGCATAAGTCATGGTGTGTGTGATCATGCAAAGTTTCCTCATCATCAGAGCCAGACGAGCCGTCGTCTTTGGTCTGCCTCTTCTTCTTCTTGGCTTCTGGCTCTTTGCCTTTCCTTCCTTCCCTCTTCTTCCTCCTTTCTTCTTCACCGTGGGTCTAGTCCTTTGATGCCCTCTTCCTCTTTTTCTCTGGTTCTGCTGTTTCCCTAAGAAAAGATGCAAAGCTTTACTGACAGATAGAAGGACAGCAGTTGTACACTTGTATTTGTCTGCATCATTTGAACATTAGATGTGGACGTATGTTGGAAATGTAGCACATTTCACTTCCTGATCCTTGGTGGTCTTGCTGCTGAAGCAACTTCTCACTTTTGGGCTTCCTGCCTCGTCCTTGGAGAGGATCTCCACCTAAAAACACCAAGAAACACATTCAGAAAATACTTCCACTTTATGGATAATTGCAATAATTCTGAGACCTTTTCGTTGAAATCTTCTTTGAGTTTTTAGTGTTTGTTATTCCATTCTCCTGCAGCAGATCAAACTATTCTGCTGTCCACTTCAATGGGCCTTTTTAACACCAGAAGATGTCAGCATTGCACATCAAACTTACCAGACAGACTGACAGGACTTGCAGGGGCTTCATCTTTTTCATTTTCTTGTTCTGAGTCACCCTGGAAAGTAGTTATTGCTCTCCTTAGAAAGATTTCCAACTCTTTCATAGAGACAGAAGTAAAAATGTTCATGACCAACCTTTTTCTTTCTTCCTCTCTTGGCTTTTGAAACATCTGTTGATTCTTTCTTAGATGATCCCTGAAAATGGACATGATCAAATTGGGTTCTTACCGTCTGTTCCAGGGCTCGACATAGCCATTTGTCCGCTGGCCCGGTCCTGTTTTTCGAGCAGTGCGGACCACAAGACTTTATTTTTCACTTGTCCGCTTGGGCCACTAAAATATCTAACGGTTAATATATTTTTCACCTTTTTCAATAAAGTATGTTTTGCGAAAACGTGTAGATTTACCTCATCTTCATAATTTCCTTTTTCTGCTAGTCCTGTGTTCAGACTTCAAGGGTTTCTATGGGAAACCTTTGATCACTCTTCTCCTCCCCCGCCTGCGCACACAACTGTCACTCGCGAGTACCACGCGGCACGCGCTCACTCTACTTTGTTTTTTTCTTCAAACTTTATTGAATGTAACAATTCAATACAAAACAATGTTAAACAACAACAACGAAGGAACAAGCCAGTGGGTTATTATTACATTTTACGCAGATAAATTGAAACTGACACACACATACCCCCCCCCCCCCCCCCCCCGGTGGTTTTTCACCGCGATGATCAAAAATCTGACACCGTCACTGAAGAGAGACTGAAGCATGTCAGAGATGTGGAAGACATGGCAGGAATAGATAGGAATATGTTAGATGGAGTAATGGGTGGAATTAGTAGTATGGACAGCAAGATATTTAATGAATGCATTGAAGATGAAACTGTATGCACTAAGCTTTAAGCTGAATGTAAAGAATCAAAGGCAACTCCAAATACCTGAATCTCAGACTCAAATGCAGTACAATTTCAAAGTACTTCATTTTGTTTTTCTTTACAACACTGTAAGCAGTAAGTATTTCTAGTCAAAAGCTGAATGATCTCAGTAATTTAATTTTTATTTATTTTTTCTATTATTTAATTTAATGAAGTAACTAAAGTAAATGTAACTTTGCAACAGTAACATAAAGCAGAACCTCAAGGCAGTCAGAGCAAAAAAGTAAATAAAACTTCTTAACTATTGATTACGAACTAATGTGAAATAGCAGTGATTAGAATCAGCATGAAAACTTCTGAACTAGTGTTACCTACTATACTGCAGTGCTCTCTTCAAAACATCTGAAACAGACTAGAGCAGATTTAGGTTTGATATGCTCTATTTTCAGTCATTGAAAAGTGTATAAATAAGTGCTAGATGTCACCAGAATGCACCAAATTGCACCGTATTAAAATTTTCCGGGGGGGCATGCCCCAGACCCCCCTAAAGTTGCAAGCACCCGCGGAGCGGCGGGTCGCGCTGTGCGCGGTGTCGGGCCAGTAACTTTCAAAAACCACAATTTCTGGGCTATGTCAACCCCTGTGTTCCTTGTGAGCTACTGCCCTGCATGCTTTGCAGCTAACCCCGCTGCATTTATACCTGGTCACCTGGATCAGGTGAGCTCAGTCACGCAGAAACTGGGAACACTCAATCCAGCTCATCAGCATTTGCTGAGGCAGGTTTATCTGCAGAACAAGCAGGGCAGGAGCTCACAAGGAACAGGACTGTAGACGCCTGAAGGCCCGTACACACCGGGACGAATATTCGCCTGGCGTTATTCGCCAGCGTTTTTCGCCACGTCTTTTGTGTTCACACCCAGGCGATTTTCGCTGACGATGAGCCGACTGAACCTGCAATTTCATTCCCTGACGTTAGATGGCGCTGTACACAAGGTGGTCGCTTGTCACTCAGAAGAAGAGAGCCACTATTTACGCGCTTGTCAGAAGAACATGGTGAGTTTTATCGACTGGTACAAGAGCTGAAAATGTATCATGAGCGTTTTCGGGGATATTTTAGAATGTCCGTCACTATTTCTTTGCGGCAGGGTAGCCGCTGCTTGGCGTCTATCTTCTTTGCTGGTATGTGTGCTCAGAAAGGCAGTGTTGTGTTTGAGCGCCCCCAAGTTGTGTTTTACTGTAACTTCAGAAGCTCCAGACACGTGAGCAAAAGCGCCATTCTCATTGGTTGAATAGATTTCGACGCGAGGCGTCAAAAAAAAAAAACGAACCCGAGGCGTTTTTTTTTTTTGACGCTTTGACGCGTGGCGTTTTTTCGCGTCGGTGTGCACACTCTCATTGGTGCCCTTTGTTTAGTCACGGGGCGAATTTCGCCGACGAAAATCGCCGGCGAAATTCGTCCCGGTGTGTACGGGCCTTGAGACTGATTACAGATCAACACCGCCCTCTGGTGTTTAGCTGATGCATAACAGCGGAGCGTCAAATGTCAGGAAGAACCATGTTTTCTGAAGTTGTTCATATAAACAATTCTAACAACAAATTAACAAAAGCACTATACAGTAAGATACTGAGCCCGTGACCTGACATAAATCACGACACACAAACAAAGTGACTTTTTGGTCATATATTTTTTTGTGGAGCGCGTCTCAAACAGGACCTGCTGCAGTCTCTCTAGCGGCTCATAAGCAGCAGATACCTTCACATTTCTGTCTGTGTGGGTCTCGTTACATTGCACGGAAGACACGGATGATGTGAAGAGATCAGATTTATTTATTTTAAAAAGCACAAAATCATCAAGTTTCCATGTCTGGGTTCATTCACATCCCGGTATTCTCTCCATCTATCCTGCTGCAAAAGCTGCTGTCTGCCCCTTTTTATGTGTCTCTGCGACACGGATTAAAGTCAGAATTCTGAGAAAAAAGACAAAATTCTGAGATTAAAGTTTCTATGACCTTTTTTTCCCTTCTCCATGGCCTTAATCCTCTTCCATACATGAACACTTAATTTAAACAGAGTGAAAGGTGAATCCGAAAAGAACCTGGAGTGATGGAGACCAGGGCCAAATTTGTAATTATAAAGCCAAGACTCAATCTGTAATAACAGGGCCGGTCCAGTCAATTTGGTGCCCCCTTGCATCGCAGCAAACCTCACTGCAGCAATCATTTACATCATCAACTGTTTTGGGACCACATGGTTTACGCTCATCATGGCAAGTCCACTGAGACGTTCTTGCATTGCAGTAGATTTCTAGGAAGTTTCAATCGATTCTTCCTGTAACGGGAAGAATGGCAGAGATTCTCAAAGCAGACGGCAGTTATCCTGCAGTTACCGTTAGAGGAGATGGCCAGTGAACTAGGTCCAATTAACATATGCTTTCAAGAATAAAATAAAATGAAATAATATGAACAAAAAATAGAGCTATATTTGCAATTTGGACCATACTGTACAATATTCAATGAATTTGTTCTGATAGGCATATTTTATAAGTCATTCATATATAATTTCAGTTTTATGTCATTACAGTGAAATGCTAAAAATGCAAAGACTCATCAACTGAAGTATATATAGTATATACTATGTAACTATACTATACTATATAACTTTTGATTGACTGTTACAAGCTGGGAAAACCAGAGAAAATCACATCAACGCTACCCTGAAAAAACAGGAAAAGTGGGGTTGTTCAATTTACAAATACTAAGTATATTTGTTTAATATGAACAAATTCTATTTACCTTCGAAACATATTACAATCTTGAAGATCACACCTAATTTCTAGCAGCGTTGCATTTATATGTTTAGATCATGTTGACAAAACATGAAATAGTTGTTTGTGGCCTTTGCCCCTGAATTTTGGATTAGTAAACCCCGTCAGTCAAGCATTCTAGGACTAGGAGGGGGGAGAAATGTTGGAGTCCGCCATTTTAGAGAAGCTGCAAGCACCTGCTGGCTGGAGGAACTTGGAAAAGGTGAGTTGAATTCACTCTAACAAACTAATTTAAGGAAGTGGGTAACGTTATATTTATTATTAATGTTAGTTTTCATGGGGAAGAGCTTTGTAACCACTTTTATCATAGTTATCAACGTTAAGGCTATGAGGCACGCGCCACTTTTGTCCCTGCCGGCCGCAGCCCTCGATGGCAGTCAGGTAGGGGGGGTGTGCTCGGTGTGTTGTACTTTATTCAGCGGTAAACGCTGTGAGTTCCAATGATGCGCAGGGAAGAGTGGTGAGTAGTTATGTCGGGGGTATTTGCTCTTGATGAAGGGGCAGTAGGCGCTCGCGGGCACGGCGGGTTTTCCCCCCCACAGGAAAAGCAGCATAACATTGTTGTGGGGGGTTCATCGTCACTTTAGTGGACTTCCTTTAGCTAAATCCCGCGTTGTGGAGACCGAATTTGAAGGAAAATGTGAGAAGCTACTGTTCTTGAAATTCAGCGTTTCAGAACCGTTCTATGAGCTAGCTTAGTGGACGGCATGATTTGATCAGCACACAGTGTACTTCTGTGTCGCAGTCAGCTGTCAATCATTCTCCGTGCCACGTCTCGTGCTCAGCAAGTGTTTGGTCAAGTTAACATGATAAATCTTTGATTTCAACCAGAGCTTTTTTATTTATTCTATATGCTGAACAATTTTTCTGCGGAGATTTGAGAGTTTAAAATGAAAAGAAAATATTCATTCATTTATTCATTCATTCATTCATCTTCTACTGTTTTATTCCTTTCGGGGTCACGGGGCTGCTGGAGCCTATTCTGGCCAAAGCAGGGGACACCCTGGACAGGTCGCCAGTCTGTCACAGGAGAAAATATTCATGTCCTTGGGAGAGAAACAAAAACGTGTAGGAAAAAGTTTTACAGTCTTTTCAACGTTGGCAATCCTACTTCTAAGATTTCCCCTATTTTGGAATAAGTAAGGGAATACAGTATGGGGGGGGGGGGGGGGGGGGGGTGATTAGTTACTCCAGATCTTGCTTAGTTTTTAGTCGCCATTAAAATTCGCGGGTTTCTCAGTGGGCGGTTTGAATCCTGTGAGGGGGTGGGGGTGGGGGTGCAATGTGGTTGCTGGTCTCATTTCTTCAAAATCGTTTTTTTGTATATTGCAGCTATTGATTTCAAACCAATGGAATCCGTTTAGTTAGTACAATTACGCAACAAAGCTGTGGAAGTGTGTCAGATAATGCATCTAGACATTAAAGAAAGACACAATTATGAACAACAGACCACAACAAGAATCAAGTTTCTCATGCACGAGGGAGAGGAGCAAGAGTGACAGAAAACGTCTACCACGCTTCTCTTCTCAAAAGTTCTGCCTCTCCCTGTGCTCCTTTTATTAAGACTTCAAGTGGGAGGTCACAATTCAAGACAAAGAGAAAAGTTCATTGGGGGGTTTCATACAATGACCCATTTGGTGCATTCTAACTTCAAACAGTATCCCTTATCAGCTAAGGACAGTGTGTCGTAAACCCCCCTCTTCCTGGCTGGGGGTGAGGAGCAGATGATCAAACACACAACTGTTTTCAGAAGAGGTAAAAAGGTCAATCTGAGTTAAGATTTAAACATACATTTAAACCCAATACATTTATACAATGATAATACTAAAACAATTTCCTTCACAAAGTGTTACAATTTGTTTTTATTTCAAATGTAACAGAGACTCAGAAATCTCTGTCCTGCCTGCAGAGCTCATCACACACTACTAACTGCTCCTCCCTGATGCTCGGGTCCATTGATGCTCTGGTCTTCACTGAGTCAGGTGGGTCCCTCTCTCCATACATCAAAGCCAACTTCAGCGTCGTCTAGCCAATTCACATCACGGTGAGATAACATTTGTGTCTGTTTTATTTATTGTTATCATTTTTTTGGGAAACTAAAATTATAAATATATATATATGCTTTTATTGTCTTTGTCCATTGTAGAATGAAATTAAAGCTAACAGCGCTCAGCTTGCAGCTACCTCAACGTTTCACGTCATTTTCTTATTTAAACAATTTCATACACAGATTGTTTGCAGTTTTTCCTTGTGAAGTCAAATGCTTTTATTCTGTTGTAAGGTTCTCCTGGTGAGGCTCCTGGCACTGACCACATCACCGGAGGCTAGGGCCCGCCTCATTCAAATTTATGGCCCCCTGTGACCGGGGGAAAAAATTTTTGGGGAAAAAAAAACACTTCATCAACACTTTTTGTTCTCTTCTGTTTTTTTGTTGGTTCTGGCTAAGTCAGAGGAGGAGAGGCACTGCCTCCAACGAATCTATGGCTCCAATTAAAATAGTAGGTTTGACTCCTCCTGCTATTTGTGTGAACAGATGAGTCGGTGAGCTAACAAACTGCTCAGCTTGTAGCTACCTCAACGTTAACCGTTTCACATATGTCTCCCGGCAAATAGAGTGAGTTTGAAGTCTTTGCTCAAAAACATGACATTTCTATTCAACCAAATGACATTCTAAGAATGATGCACTCGCTTGTAGGTACCTCAGCTATAACCGTTTCACGTTTGTCTCCCATACTACCAGATGCAAAATCCACCACCTCTAAGGCCGCTGCCTCAAATGCCCCCGCTTTAAAGGCCGCTGCCACTCCAGTGGCATTCGGCCACAAATCGGGTCAGGAAGGGGTAAAGGGTTAAGCAGGAGAACCGAGTGAGTTATAAGTCTATGCTCAAAAACATGACATGTCTCTTTAACCAAGGTACATTCTAAGAATGATACACTGGCTTGTAGCTACCTCTACTTTAACCGCTTAATGTATGTCTCTAGTCTTACCAGAAACCAACTATGCCTAAACCTGCCACACTCCAAGCTCTGCAGTGGCACAGCACCGTTAACAGGGCTCGGATGCAAAGAAGGATTGAGCAAGACAATCTGAGGCATAAGTCTTTGCTGAAAAACATGACATGTCTCTTTAACCAAGGTACATTTAAAGAATGATACACTCACTTGTAGCTACCTCAGCGTTAACCGCTTTATGTATGTCTCCCGTATTACCAGATGCAAAACCCACCGCCTCTAAGGCTGCCGCTTCAAATGCCCCCGCTTTAAAGGCAGTGGCATTCGGCCACAAATCCGGCCAGGAAGGGGCAAAGGGTTAGGCAGGAGAACCGAGTGAGTTATAAGTCTATGCTCAAAAACATGACATGTCTCTTTAACCAAGGTACATTTAAAGAATGATACACTAGCTTGTACCTACCTCAGCGTTAACCGTTTCATGTATGTCTCCGGTCTTGTCAGCAACCACCAATGAATTATGTCAAAAGAATTCCCGCCCAGAGCCCCCCTTTTGTGGCAAAGTGCCACTAATCAGGCCAGGGAGGCAGAGAGGGTGAAGAGAGAAAATCAAGTGAGTTACAAATCTTTGCTCAAAAACATGACATTTCTCTTTAACCAAAGTACATTTAAAGAATGATGCACCTGTTTGTAGCAACCTCAACTTTAACCGCTTTATGTATGTCTCTAGTCTTACCAGAAACCAACTATGCCTAAACCTGCCACACTCCAAGCTCTGCAGTGGCACAGCGCCGTTGACAAGGCTCGGATGCAAAGAAGGATTGAGCAAGACAATCTGAGGCATATGTCTTTGCTCAAAAACATGACATTTTTCTTTAACCAAGGTACATTTAAAGAATGATGCACCTGTTTGTAGCTACCTCAAGTTTAACCGTTTCTCGTATGCTTCAACTTACTAGACAAAATGCCGAAACCCCCAAAAAACTGAAGTGGCATGGAGCCCCTGCAAGGGCTCAGGAGGCTGATTGAATTAGGAGGGAGAATCAATTGAGTTATAAGTCTTTGCTCAAAAACATGACATGTTTCATTAACCAAGGTACATTTAAAGAATGATACACTCGCTTGTAGCTACCTCAGCGTTAATCACTTTATGTATGTCTCCCGTATTACCAGATGCAAAACCCACCGCCTCAAATGCCCCCGCTTTAAAGGCAGTGGCATTTGGCCACAAATCCGGCCTGGAAGGGGCAAAGGGTTAGGCAGGAGAACCGAGTGAGTTAGAAGTCTTTGCTCAAAAACATGACATGTCTCTTTGGTACATTCTAAGAATGATACACTGGCTTGTAGCTACCTCTACTTTAACCGCTTAATGTATGTCTCCAGTCTTACCAGAAACCAACTATGCCTAAACCTGCCACACTCCAACCTCTGCAGTGGTACAGCGCCGTTAACAGGGCTCGGATGCAAAGAAGGATTGAGCAAGACAATCTGAGGCATTAGTCTTTGCTCAAAAACATGACATTTTTCTTTAACCAAGGTACATTTTAAGAATGATGCACCGGTTTGTAGCTACCTCAAGTTTAACCGTTTCTCGTATGTCTCCCGTTTATCCTGTTTATCATTGATAAATGTTAAAATCTTACATCAAAAATCACATCTCTTTTCAGTTTTCTGTGACATCTTCATTTCCATATCACTGTCAATTCACACTCAGATGAGAAAGTTCTTTTTTTTTTTTTCTCAAGTCATTACAGTTTCAAAATCATTACAGTCATCTTGTTCTCCCTTTAATAACAAGTTGTATTCTTGACTTAGAAAAACACTTTGTACTCCACTATTCACTGCTCTGGAAATCATAGATTTAATACAAGGAAAAATGCACATAGTGAACACACAACATATGATCAGTACCATAAGAATTGGTGTCACTATTTTTAATAAAAGTTGCCACCAGGAACCAAAAGCAAACCTCGAGAAGAAATCCCAAGATTGGGGTTTCTTATCATGCCTGCTGAACCTTTTCAAGTTGATGTAATGCTTCAGTGATGCTGTGACCTTCATTGGTGTTGTCAGGAATAAATGTACAACAGGAATCATTTAACATTTTACAAACACCTTCATCCTGAGCAACCAATAAGTCCAAAACCAATCTGTTCTGTAGAAACATAAGTCTCATGCTTGACAGTTCTTCATTATAGCCTTTGAATGCTTTAATTGTAGCGTTCAAAAATAAACCTAATCGATAATCAATGGTCTCAATTCTGAGAGCGTTTTTAGCTGTTCCACCTCAGGCAAACAATGCCATAGTTACCTTTTGCCCCGCATTCCAGAGTTTATGGTCTTCAGGAACGTCTGATCCCCAAATGGAATCATGTGGCTTGACATCAATAAGGTTACGTCTGTGGCGCAGGTGAGGCTCATGGACTGCAGAAACTATGAAAGTGTGATCTGTGACCTTTACAGAAACACAAATCCCACTCCAGTCTCTAGGCAGACTGAGGTAGAGGGCCTGCCCACATAACCAAAACATTTGACCAACCACGTAAGTACCATTGTTACCTGGCATTAAATCTGGATTAGATTCAACACAACGTCCTCCTGGGCAGGGAACTGCATAACCATGGGAAACTCTGTCATTGATTATCTGGACTGTACCAAGAATTTGTCATATACAGGTGAGTCATGTTCATTTTTGGACTATTCAAAATATCATGTTCATCAATACTCAGCCATCGTCGAGAAAAGTTTCTTTCCTCATTGGTGGTTCTTCTTGAAGGTGGACATTGGTTCCAAAAGAACCAAACCCATGTGGTGGCTCCTGTCAGGAGTAGCAGGAACAGTAAACAAAATAACTGTTTCTTAGTTGAACACGCCATGGTGGAGTTGTACCTATCTTCGGGAGGGAGAGGTTACTAGCACATCACCTCCTCAAGTCCTCTAACAGCGTAGGATCCGTCAAGTGCAAAAAAGATCTGGTGTGCTTTCTTCCCTAAGACTAGGTGGATTCCCCTGCTTCGCTGACGTTGAGACAAGCAGCTTCTATACAGCTGCCTCCCTTTGTAGTCAGACTTCCCCACCTAGCAGTTGGAATTAGCCTCACCCAGATGCTTTTTCTTGCAGTGTGACAGGTGGATCCAAGATGTCCTTTTAGCAATCTTTACAGCTGTTGGTGTAGTCAGCAGGACTTGGAATGGCCCTTCCCCCCGTGGGCTGGACCAACACTTCCTTTTTATGGCCTTCACAAACACCCAATCACCGACCTGCACTGGTGAGGTGTCCTGTGGAGATAAGAAGGAATCTGGCACTTGATTTGTCCTTTGCACATCTTTAGTGGTAAACATTTTTCTCAAATAATCCACTAAATTTTCATCATCATCTGGAGAAGGTTGCTGTGTAGGATCAAGGTCTGGTAACCTATAAGAACGTCCATACAACATTTCAAAAGGCGTTAAAGGTTGACCTGCTGTGCGTGTGATACGCATCCTTAGTTGAACTAAGTCTATGCAGTCAGGCCACTGTCTGTCTGTCTCTTCCATGCATTTCTTTAACTTTGATTTGTTGGTACATTATCACTCCTTATGACTTGTGGTATGCCAAAAGTTGGTATTATTCTTTTACAAATAGCTTTAGCTACTGTAATAGCATCTTTTGTTGCACATGGAAAAATTTCAACCCATTTAGAAAATGCATCAATAATCACTAAACAATATTTTAATCCTTTGCTATTATTTAATTCAATAAAGTCCATATGGATTGTATGGAAAGGAAAGTTGGTTCAAGAAATTTTCCTCTCTTAGGTCTAACATTGCCTTGGGAATTATGACGCATACATGTAACACATTGTTTACAAAAAAAATGTTTTATAGAGAATAAATTCATAAGTTGTATAATATTTCTCTAATAAGTTCATCATTCCCCCCTGTTGAATCATGGCAAAGCCCATGACTCAAACTTACTGCCCATTTGTACATTGTTTTTAGCAAAATAGGTTTTCCTTCTGTGCTGACATAAAGACATTGTTCTAACTTTGCTCCTTTTTCAACCATAGATCTTTTTCTTGTTTTGATGCACTGTTATATTTCTTTTAAAACATCAGCGGTTGCATATGCAGTCACATCCTCATTGGTGCATATTTCTGCATCTTTTGTTGCTGCTTGCTTTCTGTTGCATCTGCAAAAGCATTTCCTTTAGAAATAGGATCTGTTTTTCGTGTGTGTGCCTCGCATTTACATATTGCCACTTTAGATGGTAACATTACAGCAGTCAATAATTCTTTCAGTAAGTCTACATGCGTTATTGGTTTTCCTGTTGATGTTTTAAACACTCTAAGCAAACGCATATTGGCTATCAGTGTAGATGGTAACTAGCTTATCTTTAAACAGTTTGCATGCTTCAGTTAAAGCTGTCAGTTCTGCTGATTGAGCTGAGGAATGTCCAGGCAGGGGTCCTGCCTTCAAAACCTTATCTTGAGTTACAACAGCAAAACCCACTTTGTTCCTGCCTGTTTGATCTTTCTTTGCTGACCCATCAACAAAAACTATTTCCCCCTCAGTGAATGGTACATCTGATAAGTCTGGTCTCGGCTTGTAAACTAAAGTTGTTTCTTGTAAGCAATTATGAGGTTTCCCATCTTCTAGTGTTGGCATAAGCATAGCTGGATTCAATGTAGTACACCTTTCAACAGTCAGGTGAGGCTGTGAAACTAATGTAGCTAAACATGATAAGTGTCTTGCTGGTGATAAAATGTCATTTTAGTTTGTAATAGTAACACTGAAACTGCATGCGGCACATACAGAGTAAGCTTGTGAAAAAGCACTACTTCAGATGAGCTTTCCACTGCCATTGCTGCTGCTATCACTGCTTGAACACAAGGAGGTGTTGCTCTTGCTACAGGATCTAATTTCGAAGAATAAAATGCCACAGGTCTCTGTTTATCTCCATATTTTTGTAACAAAACAGATGTCATAAACCCATCTCTACAGTCTACAGTCTGACTGAAAAGTTTGCTGTAGTCTGGAAGAGCTAACACTGTTGTTCTGGCTAATGCTTGTTTTAATTCACAAAATGCTTTTACGCCTTGTTCTGTCCATTGAATTTTATCATGAGCTGCCATAGGTGCTCCATAAATCAATTCTTGCAGTGGGGCTGCTATTTCAGCATAGTTTGGAATCCAAATTCGACAATAATTACATAACCCTAAAAATTACATCATTTGTTTCTTTGTTAAGGGTTGTGGTGCTGATAAAATCGCCACTTTTCTGTCTTCATTTAATTTTCTACCCTGAGATGTTAAAGTATGGCCTAAATATTTAACTTCTGGGGTCCATAGCTGTAATTTATCTTTGTTTACTTTGTTTCCAGTCTCTGCCAAATAAGTCAATAAAGCTATGGTGTCTATTTTACAAAACTCCTGTGAGGTTGATGCTATGAGAATGTCATCTACATAAGTTATGATTTGACTTTTCATAGGAGGCTGAAATCCCGCTAAACAGTTGGAAATAGCATCAGAAAAAATGGTAAGACTTCCTGCATAGCCCTGAAGAAGTCTTGTATAAGTGTACTTTTTTTCCTTCAAAAGTAAATGCAAACCAATATTGACTATCTGGATGTAAGGGGACTGAGAAAAATGCATTACTTAGATCTATTACTGAGAACCATTCTGCTCTTGGATCTAAGGTATTTAACAAAGTGTGTGGATCTGGTACATTTTTGAAACCCTAGTTTACTCACTGCTTCATCAGATCTCCTGTCAGGACCAGGAGACTTTTTGCATCTTAACATGACATACAGATTTTCTGGAGACATAAAATCTGCATGGGGTGACACTCTAGCTTTTGCTTTTTCCATTAAGTTCTTTTCAGTCTGTCCAAGATCAGTTTTTGGTAGATCTAAAGTCCAATAATAGTGTGGTTCACCTCTGCCTTCTAGCACACAGATGTCTGTATCTGGGCAACGTCGTGTTTGCATCCCCCCTTCTCTGGTGGGGTAAATTCCTAACTTTAATCTTATCATGACATCTCTCCCTAAAAGAATAAAAGGACAGTTTGGTGCTAAAACCACAGGAATGCTTGTTGTTTCATTAGTGTCAGGATTTTCAAAACAAACTGGTTTACTCAAGTGTCAATCTGACCATCTCATTTGTATTGTTTTATTTGACTTAGGAAAATCCTGGTAATGACTTCTTATCACAGTTCTACATGCCCCTGAATCACAAAAAAAAAACAAATGGTTGTCTCTGAACATAAAGAGTTATTTCTGGCTTTTCCATAAGACAAACTTCAGTGAGATCTAAAAATTCATCACTTATTGGTTGAATTTCTAGTTCAGATTCATCTTTTATCCTGTCATTTTTTCTACCATCTAGTCAATCTGATTTCTTCCTTTCAGGACAATCTCTTGTCCGATGATCTTTCTGTCCACAAATCCAACATCCATCATCATCTCTGAGTCCACTGTTAGCTTTAAAACTTCTTCAAATCTGACTCTAAAATCAGACACTAACTCTCCATCTTTTGCTTAGTTTGACCAATCTTTCCATAATCAGGTCTCATTGGAAAGGCTTCTCTAATTCTTTGTCCTAAAAGTGTAAGACTTTGAATTAACTCTTGACTGTTATGCAGAAGAGGTCTGGGTGGATCATCATCATCCATAGTGTTCCTAAACACAAGAAGTGTAGGCCTCTGGCCATCTTCTCCAGCTCTGGGATTAAACACTTATATGTCTCTGCAAGTTCAGATGAACTCCCCAGATTCTTCCAAACCAACCCCCATAGTTTTACTCCATTCAAGTTTTTTCCCTTTTCCTCCTAACATTATTCTTCCTTTTTCTGTTTTTTTTTTTTTTTTTTTAAGTCAGTCACTGTTGGGTAAAAACCCGTCAACAGAGGAGCATTTGTCCCCTGGTAAGGAGGAGGTGAGAAATCAGCTGGTTTCTGCTCCCCCCCCCTTTCATCCTGCTGCTGCTCGGTCTGCAGCCTGCTGCAGCCTGCTGTTGCAGGGGTCTGAGTATCACAACTGATTTATCCTCAGTTTTTTTAGCAATCAGACATGCTTCTGTAGTTTTACCGTTCTGAATGCCAGTCTTTATTTTTCGTTGCTTCATTTAAGCACAGTTATGCACAAATTAATTCTTCACTATTTTTTTTCGTTTCTTTTTTATTTTGTTTTTAATTTGTAACCTTTTAACTAATTCAATACATTCCCCTGAAAATCGTAGTTTTTAAACCCATTTTCTCAAGAATGTAGTTGAACTTGGACGAACTCTTTCTATGTATTTTGAATCCCCTTTTTAATTTTACTTTTCTATTTGAATACCCCATTTTTTAAATAGTTTTGTATTTACGTTAGTCACAGAGTGTGATCAGAACCAACAGAGAATTTCTCTCAGGACCGAATTTCACTCCCCGTGCAACAAGCTTCTAGGTCAGACCTATTGTCTGATCCGGTCACACGTTTAGGGTCCTCCCAGGAGCAAAACCCGTTTTAGACTCTGGATTCTTTTCACCTAAAGCCTAATGAGATGAAATCTTGTTCTACTTCAACAAGCAGCCTTGTGTTAACACCGCAAGGTTTCCAGCTGCTCACTGTTTTGAACAAGTTCACTCCTTTCACACATGCACACACATTCACACCAAAAAAAACTTTGTTGTTCTTATTTCAATAGGCCTTTTAGGGACTTGAACCCTCTCGCGCGTTTTAGGCTGCAGGACTCGAACCTACACCTTTATTCAGAATTTCGGACCTTTCCGGGACTTCAAACCCACACGTGTTTTAGGCAACAGGACTCGAACCTGTCCCTCAGAATTCTGGGCCACTTCGGGGACTCGAACCCCTGGGCTACTTCGGGGACTCGAACCCCTAAATAAGCGCTTTACTTGCCTTGTCGTTGTGGTCTGACTGGTTCACGGATAACGTCAATCCTGGATCCAGGGATCAGACCAGTCGATTGGCCGGCGTAGAATTCACTACGACGGACTTTCCTCCGGAGACCTAGTCTCACGGGCTGTGCACAGACTTCAATCGGCATGGTCCTCCCCCAAGGACGCAGATATGTTGTCATCCGGCTCGAATGGACCAAAGAATGTCAGATAATGCATCTAGACATTAAAGAAAGACACAATTATGAACAACAGACCACAACAAGAATCAAGTTTCTCATGCACGAGGGAGAGGAGCAAGAGTGACAGAAAACGTCTACCACGCTTCTCTTCTCAAAAGTTCTGCCTCTCCCTGTGCTCCTTTTATTAAGACTTCAAGTGGGAGGTCACAATTCAAGACAAAGAGAAAAGTTCATTGGGGGGTTTCATACAATGACCCATTTGGTGCATTCTAACTTCAAACAGTATCCCTTATCAGCTAAGGACAGTGTGTCGTAAACCCCCCTCTTCCTGGCTGGGGGTGAGGAGCAGATGATCAAACACACAACTGTTTTCAGAAGAGGTAAAAAGGTCAATCTGAGTTAAGATTTAAACATACATTTAAACCCAATACATTTATACAATGATAATACTAAAACAATTTCCTTCACAAAGTGTTACAATTTGTTTTTATTTCAAATGTAACAGAGACTCAGAAATCTCTGTCCTGCCTGCAGAGCTCATCACACACTACCAACTGCTCCTCCCTGATGCTCGGGTCCATTGATGCTCTGGTCTTCACTGAGTCAGGTGGGTCCCTCTCTCCATACATCAAAGCCAACTTCAGCGTCGTCTAGCCAATTCACATCACGGTGAGATAACATTTGTGTCTGTTTTATTTATTGTTATCATTTTTTTGGGAAACTAAAATTATAAATATATATATATGCTTTTATTGTCTTTGTCCATTGTAGAATGAAATTAAAGCTAACAGCGCTCAGCTTGCAGCTACCTCAACGTTTCACGTCATTTTCTTATTTAAACAATTTCATACACAGATTGTTTGCAGTTTTTCCTTGTGAAGTCAAATGCTTTTATTCTGTTGTAAGGTTCTCCTGGTGAGGCTCCTGGCACTGACCACATCACCGGAGGCTAGGGCCCGCCTCATTCAAATTTATGGCCCCCTGTGACCGGGGGAAAAAATTTTTGGGGAAAAAAAAACACTTCATCAACACTTTTTGTTCTCTTCTGTTTTTTTGTTGGTTCTGGCTAAGTCAGAGGAGGAGAGGCACTGCCTCCAACGAATCTATGGCTCCAATTAAAATAGTAGGTTTGACTCCTCCTGCTATTTGTGTGAACAGATGAGTCGGTGAGCTAACAAACTGCTCAGCTTGTAGCTACCTCAACGTTAACCGTTTCACATATGTCTCCCGGCAAATAGAGTGAGTTTGAAGTCTTTGCTCAAAAACATGACATTTCTATTCAACCAAATGACATTCTAAGAATGATGCACTCGCTTGTAGGTACCTCAGCTATAACCGTTTCACGTTTGTCTCCCATACTACCAGATGCAAAACCCACCACCTCTAAGGCCGCTGCCTCAAATGCCCCCGCTTTAAAGGCCGCTGCCACTCCAGTGGCATTCGGCCACAAATCGGGTCAGGAAGGGGTAAAGGGTTAAGCAGGAGAACCGAGTGAGTTATAAGTCTATGCTCAAAAACATGACATGTCTCTTTAACCAAGGTACATTCTAAGAATGATACACTGGCTTGTGGCTACCTCTACTTTAACCGCTTAATGTATGTCTCTAGTCTTACCAGAAACCAACTATGCCTAAACCTGCCACACTCCAAGCTCTGCAGTGGCACAGCGCCGTTAACAGGGCTCGGATGCAAAGAAGGATTGAGCAAGACAATCTGAGGCATAAGTCTTTGCTGAAAAACATGACATGTCTCTTTAACCAAGGTACATTTAAAGAATGATACACTCACTTGTAGCTACCTCAGCGTTAACCGCTTTATGTATGTCTCCCGTATTACCAGATGCAAAACCCACCGCCTCTAAGGCTGCCGCTTCAAATGCCCCCGCTTTAAAGGCAGTGGCATTCGGCCACAAATCCGGCCAGGAAGGGGCAAAGGGTTAGGCAGGAGAACCGAGTGAGTTATAAGTCTATGCTCAAAAACATGACATGTCTCTTTAACCAAGGTACATTTAAAGAATGATACACTAGCTTGTACCTACCTCAGCGTTAACCGTTTCATGTATGTCTCCGGTCTTGTCAGCAACCACCAATGAATTATGTCAAAAGAATTCCCGCCCAGAGCCCCCCTTTTGTGGCAAAGTGCCACTAATCAGGCCAGGGAGGCAGAGAGGGTGAAGAGAGAAAATCAAGTGAGTTACAAATCTTTGCTCAAAAACATGACATTTCTCTTTAACCAAAGTACATTTAAAGAATGATGCACCTGTTTGTAGCAACCTCAACTTTAACCGCTTTATGTATGTCTCTAGTCTTACCAGAAACCAACTATGCCTAAACCTGCCACACTCCAAGCTCTGCAGTGGCACAGCGCCGTTGACAAGGCTCGGATGCAAAGAAGGATTGAGCAAGACAATCTGAGGCATATGTCTTTGCTCAAAAACATGACATTTTTCTTTAACCAAGGTACATTTAAAGAATGATGCACCTGTTTGTAGCTACCTCAAGTTTAACCGTTTCTCGTATGCTTCAACTTACTAGACAAAATGCCGAAACCCCCAAAAAACTGAAGTGGCATGGAGCCCCTGCAAGGGCTCAGGAGGCTGATTGAATTAGGAGGGAGAATCAATTGAGTTATAAGTCTTTGCTCAAAAACATGACATGTTTCATTAACCAAGGTACATTTAAAGAATGATACACTCGCTTGTAGCTACCTCAGCGTTAATCACTTTATGTATGTCTCCCGTATTACCAGATGCAAAACCCACCGCCTCAAATGCCCCCGCTTTAA
Source organism: Oryzias curvinotus (assembly GCA_023969325.1). NCBI lineage: Eukaryota > Metazoa > Chordata > Actinopteri > Beloniformes > Adrianichthyidae > Oryzias > Oryzias curvinotus. Next base: position 22,080,793 of record CM043706.1, read on the forward strand.
AGGCAGTGGCATTTGGCCACAAATCCGGCCTGGAAGGGGCAAAGGGTTAGGCAGGAGAACCGAGTGAGTTAGAAGTCTTTGCTCAAAAACATGACATGTCTCTTTGGTACATTCTAAGAATGATACACTGGCTTGTAGCTACCTCTACTTTAACCGCTTAATGTATGTCTCCAGTCTTACCAGAAACCAACTATGCCTAAACCTGCCACACTCCAACCTCTGCAGTGGTACAGCGCCGTTAACAGGGCTCGGATGCAAAGAAGGATTGAGCAAGACAATCTGAGGCATTAGTCTTTGCTCAAAAACATGACATTTTTCTTTAACCAAGGTACATTTTAAGAATGATGCACCGGTTTGTAGCTACCTCAAGTTTAACCGTTTCTCGTATGTCTCCCGTATGTCTCCCGTATTACCAGATGCAAAACCCACCGCCTCTAAGGCCGCCGCCTCAAATGCCCCCGCTATAAAGGCAGTGGCATTCGGCCACAAAATCGGGCCAGGAAGGGGTAAAGGGTTAGGCAGGAGAACCGAGTGAGTTATAAGTCTTTGCTCAAAAATATGACATGTCTCTTTAACCAAAGTACATTCTAAGAATGATGCACTCAGTTTCACTACAGTTTCAATTAGGGTTGTGCCGATGGACGATATCATCGTCCATCGTGATGGGTGACTGACATCCCGATGGAGAGACCACCATCGTGATGCCACGCCCCCGCCACGTTGCGAGTGGACCCCATAAGCCGCGGTTACATGAACAAAATATCTTGATAGGATCAATGGTCGGATTAGAATCCAACCGTGTACATGGGCCCAGAAAAATGTTTTCAGAATATAAAAACGTTCACTAAGGTCACACTTTCCGTCGGAATAAAAACCGGAAGGATATAAATTCCGCCGAGCGGCTTTTTTTCCCCAAACTTTATTGAATGTAACAATTCAATACAAAACGACAGCGCCGAGCGGGTATATTCATTGACATGTCAGCTCGGTAAAATACGAGATGATCTTCTAAACGTGCTTTTAATAATGTTACGGTTATTATGAAACACCTGTTCAGACATCATTTGAATCTTAATCCGTGTTGTCAGCGCTTTTTCTGAGCGCTGTTGTTAGCCCATGTTAGCATACTGCTATGCTAACATGGGCTAACAACATTAGCTTTGGGTGGCGCTGCATGCTGTGAATATTATCAGCCTTTATTTAGTCGGGACACGACTGGAAACACAAATCCACGTGATTGTTTGAATGTTTTCTAAGGACTGAGCGACATTTCTGCTTTGAAGCTCAAACCGCTGTGTCTGCTGACGATCCGAGCTGTGCTCAGACACTCACTTCTAGACTCGGTTCTGAGTTCGGTAGCTCGTACCCCTAGAGCTGCGGGTCGGATCGCAGTCTTAAATCTCCCACACATACCGCTCATGTACCCCCCCCCCCCCCCCTTCCCATCAAACACAAAGCTGTAAGTCCGCACTCCGCCGGTCCACTTCGCTAGTTAAGTGCAGGAGCGGACTACTTTTCTATTTTGTTTGTTACTTTTTTTGTTGAAGTCACTTCCCTCAATTTATACTGGATCATCGCGGATGAGTCATTAGTTGGGAAATAAAATGAAAAAAGCAAAATAACAATAGCAGTTATATAACAACGAAAAATGTTTTTAAACCCCCCCCCCCACGATGTCATCGTCCATCCCGATGGTTGACAGCAAACATCGTCAACGGCCAATTTAGGGGACATCGCCCAACCCTAGTTTCAATACTTTTCTACCTTTTCTCACAATTGAAATGCTTTTCATCAGTGCATCATTTCCACATATGACACACCTCATTTTCCACAATATATTTTTTCTCAAAGAAGTACAGTTTATAGTTACAAATACTCTTTTACAATTGTATTTGCTCTTGATGAAGGGGCAGTAGGCGCTCGCGGGCACGGCGGGTTTTTCCCCCTACAGCAGGGGTCGGGAAACTTTTTGGCCGAGAGAGCCATAAACGCCACATATTTTTAAATGTAATTTAGAAAGAGCCATACAATAATGTAGCGTCCCTTTCCCACACTGAGGCACGGAGACTTAACCTCTTTTAAGGTTATTTATTCTGATTACTGCAGACCGCAGCAAACGCCGTAAAATTAATACAGCAACTCCTGAATCTCTCCCGCCGAGACGAGAGCGCTTCTCCCAACTTTATATTCCTCTGCTCTCGCTCCAGCCCTCCCATTTCCCTTATTCGGCCCATAGCTGAACCCCATTGGTCCAAACTACCTAACAGGCTGAGCGACAGAACTGAGAGCCAATCAGATCTCTGCTTGATGCGTTTGATGAACTCCAGAACTTTTAATGCGGCCCAACAGCGGACCCAACTCAGTCCGCGACAATATGATCAAAACTAAAAATACAAGTGAATGTGAGCATTTGATGTAATTTCAACATTTTTAAAGTACAATAAGTCTGTGGATTCTTTTTACTAACATCGTTATGCTGTTGCTAATAAATGATGAGTATTTCTCGTGGTGGTTCTGCTGATGGTCTAGTCTGGTTGATACGTGATGAGTTTCAGCTTCATGCAGGCGTTGAGACTTTAAACGTGATCGTAGGTCTGAATGTTCTGGAGATGTGACAAAGACTCACATGCAGACGTGGAGACAAACACACTCACACTGCAGTGAGTGACGGGCAGCGGGTTTCACGTTATTACAATCCCTGTGCGATTCACCTGCTGCCTGTGAGGAAGAAAGCAGAGGGTGGGGGGCACCCCCACCCTCTGCTTTCTTCCTCACATCCCGTCCCCGTATCTGCGCGCTCTTTCTCAGAGACGGGAGCGCGCAGGTTTAGGCACGGCAATTAATACGTTTCCTGCTGGAATAAACTCTGTGAAATAGTAGATAATAGTAAACTGAGTGCTGGCGCAGATTTTTCTCTCCAAGCACCGCTACTACTGCGCGCCCCTCTGGAAACGCATCGCGCACGAGAAGGACTGGTCTAATGAAAAAAAATGGTATAAATAAAGATTTGTCTGCGAGCCATACGTGACCATCAAAAGAGCCATATGTGGCTCGCGAGCCATAGGTTCCCGACCCCTGCCCTACAGGCAATGCGGCATAACATTCATTGTTGTGGGGGATTCATCGTCACTTGGACTTCCTTTAGCTAAATCCCGCGTTGTGGAGACCAAATTTGAAGGAAAATGTGAGAAGCTACTGTTCTTGAAATTCAGCGTTTCAGAACCGTTCTATGAGCTAGCTTAGTGGACAACATGATCTGATCAGCACACAGTGTACTTCTGTGTCTCAGTCAGCTGTCAATCACTCTCCGTGCCGCGTCTCGTGCTCAGCAAGTGTTTGGTCAAGTTAACATGATAAATCTTTGATTTCAAGCAGAGCTTTTGTTTTTATTCTATATGCTGAACAATTTTTCTGCGGAGATTTGAGAGTTTAAAATGAAGAGAAAATATTCATTCATTTATTCATTCATTCATTCATCTTCTGCTGTTTTATTCCTTTCGGGGTCACGGGGCTGCTGGAGCCTATCCTGGCCAAAGCAGGGGACACCCTGGACAGGTCGCCAGTCTGTCACAGGAGAAAATATTCATGTCCTTGGGAGAGAAACAAAAACGTGTAGGAAAAAGTTTTACAGTCTTTTCAACGTTGGCAATCCTACTTCTAAGATTTCCCCTATTTTGGAATAAGTAAGGGAATACAGTATGGGGGGGGTGATTAGTTACTCCAGATCTTGCTTAGTTTTTAGTCTCCATTAAAATTCTCGGGGTTCTCGGTGGGCAGTTTGAATCCTGTGAGGGGGTGGGGGTGCAATGTGGTTGCTGGTCTCATTTCTTCAAAATAGTTTTTTTGTACATTGCAGCTATTGATTTCAAACCAATGGAATCCGTTTAGTTAGTACAATTATGCAACAAAGCTGTGGAAGTGTTACAATTTGTTTTTATTTCAAATGTAACAGAGACTCAGAAATCTCTGTCCTGCCTGCAGAGCTCATCACACACTACTAACTGCTCCTCCCTGATGCTCGGGTCCATTGATGCTCTGGTCTTCACTGAGTCAGGTGGGTCCCTCTCTCCATACATCAAAGCCAACTTCAGCGTCGTCTAGCCAATTCACATCACGGTGAGATAACATTTGTGTCTGTTTTATTTATTGTTATCATTTTTTTGGGAAACTGAAGTTATAAATATATACGCTTTTATTGTCTTTGTCCATTGTACAATGAAATTAAAGTTAACAGCGCTCAGCTTGCAGCTACCTCAACGTTAACCGTTTCACGTATGTCTCCCGGCAAATAGAGTGAGTTTGAAGTCTTTGCTCAAAAACATGACATTTCTATTCAACCAAATGACATTCTAAGAATGATGCACTCGCTTGTAGGTACCTCAGCTATAACAGTTTCACGTTTGTCTCCCATACTACCAGATGCAAAACCCACCGCCTCTAAGGCCGCTGCCTCAAATGCCCCCGCTTTAAAGGCCGCTGCCACTCCGGTGGCATTCGGTGACAAATCGGGCCAGGAAGGGGTAAAGGGTTAAGCAGGAGAATCAAGTGAGTTATAAGTCTTTGCTCAAAAACATGACATTTCTCTTTAACCAATGTACATTCTAAGAATGATGCACTCGTTTGTAGCTACCTCTACTTTAACCGCTTAATGTATGTCTCCAGTCTTACCAGAAACCAACAATGCCTAAACCTGCCACACTCCAAGCTCTGCAGTGGCACAGCGCCGTTAACAGGGCTCCAATGCAAAGAAGGTTTGAGCAAGACAATCTGGGGCAAAGGGTTAGGCAGGAGAACCGAGTGAGTTATAAGTCTTTGCTCAAAAACATGACATGTCTCTGTAACCAAAGTACATTCTAAGAATGATGCACTCAGTTTCACTACAGTTTCAATACTTTTTGACCTTTTCTCACAATTGAAATGCTTTTCATCAGTGCATCATTTCCTCATTTTCCACAATATATTTTTTCTCAAAGAAGTATAGTTTATAGTTACCAATACTCTTTTACAATTGATTTCAAATGAAAACAGACACCTTGTAATTTAGCCTTTTTAGAGTTTTCATAATTAAACCGTTTTTACTTTCCATCTATCACACTGACTTATGTAGAAATGCTTAGTGTAGGCACAAACTTTACCATTTCACGTCATTTTCTTATTTAAACAATTTTATACACAGATTGTTTGCAGTGTTTCCTTGTGAAGTCAAATGCTTTTATTCTGTTGTCAGGTTCTCCTGGTGAGGCTCCTGGCACTGACCACATCACCGGAGGCGAGGGCCCGCCTCATTCACATTTATGGCCCCCTGTGACCGGGGGAAAATATTTTGGGGGAAAAAAACACTTCATCAACACTTTTTGTTCTTTTCTGTTTTTTTGTTGGTTCTGGCAAAGTCAGAGGAGGAGAGGCACCGCCTCCAACGAATCTATGGCTCCAGTTAAAATTGTAGGTTTGACTCCTGCTATTTGTGTGAACAGATGAGTCGGTGAGCTAACAAACTGCTCAGCTTGTAGCTACCTCAACGTTAACCGTTCACGCATGTCTACTGGCTACCCAGAAAAAATGCAGACCAACCCCCAAGACCCCGCCTCCAGTGGCATTCGGCCACAAATCGGGCCAGGAAGGGGCAAAGGGTTAGGCAGGAGAATCAGTGTAGGCAAAACGTTTAAAATTTAAAGTCATTTTCTTATTTAAACAATTTCATACATGCAGATTGTTTGCAGTTTTTCCTTGTGAAGTCAAAGGTTTTTATTCTGTTGTCAGGTTCTCCTGGTGCTGACCACTGCATGAGGAGCTTTAAGGTTTCTGGTTTAGATGCGACTTACTGCTCATGATTGATTTGTCAGTAAAGACCATGCTTTTTTCTGTAAAAACAGTTTAATTCAAAGATTGTTTTGGCACAAAAAAAACTTCTTAAAATCTATTTGTTTGACAAAATGTCACAATTTCTTTCATTTTTGGTGTTCTGCATTGTTTTGTTGATTTAAAAACTGACATTTCTTTCCAATTGTATTTGAATGAACCAAAAATAAAACAGTAAATCTATATTTTGTACCTGCGGCGTTTTCTTGGACTTACTCAGCTTTCTTCAGCGCCCCTTTCTTTGTTTCCTCGTACTGCTGCTGTTCAGCTAAAGACTTGTTGAGCACTTGGCTGAGCACACAGTCTCTTTCTCCAGCCAGGAACATGCTCTTCAACTTCAACTAGCTTTGAATCGGCGGATCTGCAACACTAATCCCGTTTTTTGTCAGCAGTGGGATGAGATTTAAAACATTTTCTTTAGAGGTTTACCTTTTTGAGTGTGGAAATGAGATCACTGTGTTCCTGAAGATGAGCTGATCTCATCTAAAACATCCAAGCATTTCTTCACATCCTGGTAGGAGGAAGGCAGGAACCAACATCAGACCAATGAAAGTGCATTTCAGGTCAACACAAAGAAAAGGAAATGTGGTTGAGCTGTGAGGAAACAGCACAAGATGCTGTCCTTCATTCCAGGGTAACACTCTGGTTGGAAAAGATCAAAGGAGCTTTAGCATGTGATATAGATTCAACAGATTAGCGGGTTGTCTATTTTCAGGGACATTTTGAACTCTGTGTGGAGCGTCTGGAGCTTCATGTCAGTAGACATCTCTGAGTAGAGGAAAGAAACCAGACAAATTCCCTTGAAACACCAAATTTACTGACTTCAAACGAGAGACGTAGGTTCTGAACTAAAATGCTACAAAAATAAACTGCACACCTTATTTCTTGACCCCTGCCTCAGTTTTCTTTGTCTGGTCTGAAAATCTAAAAGAATCTCATAATCCAGAGATTATAGGTGAAAGTGCAAAAGATAAGACACTAGGTGTGTCATTATTGGAGAAAATGTACGTTTCATTTCTCATTTCTGCTTTTTCAAGAACCGTCACCTCTGCAGCTTCATCTAAGTTTTGAATTGTATGAAATAGCCATTTGTGACCTTTATGTAACCCTAGTTCTAGCACAGATACAGACTCAGAATGCAGAATTCACATTCTAGTTTTACAAATAACAGATTTTTACTCTTTACCTAAAAGGAAAAAACTATAAAAAAAAAAAAATAGGACATCACAATATAAAATCAAGCTTGATTGAATTAGAACGCTACTCAACTACAGACCTGGTTGCTTTTGCATCAAGCAGTTTAGTAACTAAGTCCAAGTGGAACTATCAAAAACTGTCATAAAGAAATGAATCATCAGTCATTGTGAACTAACTACTTCTGCTTGAACTACAAAGTAAAAACACGGGGCCTGTAGATTTCACTGAATATTTTTCACATACTCTTTCCCTTCATCAGCTTTCTGCTGATGCCCGTCTTTGTCCATTTCTGAGTTTAGCTGTTTTTTATTATTACCTTTGTTTTTCTAAGATAAAATAAAATGGATGGCAGGAGAATATGAACCAAGAATGTGTTCATGTGATGAGCATAAGTCATGGTGTGTGTGATCATGCTAAGTTTCCTCGTCATCATCAGAGCCAGACGAGCCGTCATCATTGGTCTGCCTCTTCTTCTTCTTGGCTTCTGGCTCTTTGCCTTTCCTTCCTTCCCTCTTCTTCCTCCTTTCTTCTTCACCGTGGGTCTAGTCCTCTGATGCCCTCTTCCTCTTTTTCTCTGGTTCTGCTGTTTCCCTAAGAAAAGATGCAAAGCTTTACTGACAGATAGAAGGACAGCAGTTGTACACTTGTATTTGTCTGCATCATTTGAACATTAGATGTGGACGTATGCTGGAAATGTAGCACATTTCACTTCCTGATCCTTGGTGGTCTTGCTGCTAAAGCAACTTCTCACTTTTGGGCTTCCTGCCTCGTCCTTGGAGAGGATCTCCACCTAAAAACACCAAGAAACACATTCAGAAAATACTTCCACTTTATGGATAATTGCAATAATTCTGAGACCTTTTCGTTGAAATCTTCTTTGAGTTTTTAGTGTTTGTTATTCCATTCTCCTGCAGCAGATCAAACTATTCTGCTGTCCACTTCAATGGGCCTTTTTAACACCAGAAGATGTCAGCATTGCACATCAAACTTACCAGACAGACTGACAGGACTTGCAGGGGCTTCATCTTTTTCATTTTCTTGTTCTGAGTCACCCTGGAAAGTAGTTATTGCTCTCCTTAGAAAGATTTCCAACTCTTTCATAGAGACAGAAGTAAAAATGTTCATGACCAACCTTTTTCTTTCTTCCTCTCTTGGCTTTTGAAACATCTGTTGATTCTTTCTGAGATGATCCCTGAAAATGGACATGATCAAATTGGGTTCTTACCGTCTGTTCCTTGTGAGCTACTGCCCTGCATGCTTTGCAGCTAACCCCGCTGCATTTATACCTGGTCACCTGGATCAGGTGAGCTCAGTCACGCAGAAACTGGGAACACTCAATCCAGCTCATCAGCATTTGCTGAGGCAGGTTTATCTGCAGAACAAGCAGGGCAGGAGCTCACAAGGAACAGGACTGTAGACGCCTGAGACTGATTACAGATCAACACCGCCCTCTGGTGTTTAGCTGATGCATAACAGCGGAGCGTCAAATGTCAGGAAGAACCATGTTTTCTGAAGTTGTTCATATAAACAATTCTAACAACAAATTAACAAAAGCACTATACAGTAAGATACTGAGCCCGTGACCTGACATGGGTAAAATAATAAGTATCTGGTTCCCACAAATTAATATTTATTAATATTATATTTTCAATTAATATATTTGTGTGATCAAAACAATTATTTACGCTGTAGTCGCCATGATCACGTTTGTTTATAATTCTCCTTTTGTCACGTGATAAGTTAGACGTCATTTAGACGCACCTGTCACCTGTGTTAGTCTGGTTTGGTGGTTTGATACAGAGAGGGTGCACACGGTCCTGTATTTTTGGTTGACCGCTTTTATACTTGTTTATGAACTCTGCTTTGATGGATCGTATCAAATGTGTCATCTGTGGCAGCGATGAAGTGGAATAAATCACGACACACAAACAAAGTGACTTTTTGGTCATATTTTTTTGTGGAGCGCGTCTCAAACAGGACCTGCTGCAGTCTCTCTAGCGGCTCATAAGCAGCAGATACCTTCACATTTCTGTCTGTGTGGGTCTCGTTACATTGCACGGAAGACACGGATGATGTGAAGAGATCAGATTTATTTATTTTAAAAAGCACAAAATCATCAAGTTTCCATGTCTGGGTTCATTCACATCCCGGTATTCTCTCCATCTATCCTGCTGCAAAAGCTGCTGTCTGCCCCTTTTTCTGTGTCTCTGCGACACGGATTAAAGTCAGAATTCTGAGAAAAAAGACAAAATTCTGAGATTAAAGTTTCTATGACCTTTTTTTCCCTTCTCCATGGCCTTAATCCTCTTCCATACATGAACACTTAATTTAAACAGAGTGAAAGGTGAATCCGAAAAGAACCTGGAGTGATGGAGACCAGGGCCAAATTTGTAATTATAAAGCCAAGACTCAATCTGTAATAACAGAGCCGGTCCAGTCAATTTGGTGCCCCCTTGCATCGCAGCAAACCTCACTGCAGCAATCATTTACATCATCAACTGTTTTGGGACCACATGGTTTACGCTCATCATGGCAAGTCCACTGAGACGTTCTTGCATTGCAGTAGATTTCTAGGAAGTTTCAATCGATTCTTCCTGTAACGGGAAGAATGGCAGAGATTCTCAAAGCAGACGGCAGTTATCCTGCAGTTACCGTTAGAGGAGATGGCCAGTGAACTAGGTCCAATTAACATATGCTTTCAAGAATAAAATAAAATGAAATAATATGAACAAAAAATAGAGCTATATTTGCAATTTGGACCATACTGTACAATATTCAATGAATTTGTTCTGATAGGCATATTTTATAAGTCATTCATATATAATTTCAGTTTTATGTCATTACAGTGAAATGCTAAAAATGCAAAGACTCATCAACTGAAGTATATATAGTATATACTATGTAACTATACTATACTATATAACTTTTGATTGACTGTTACAAGCTGGGAAAACCAGAGAAAATCACATCAACACTACCCTGAAAAAACGGGAAAAGTGGGGTTGTTCAATTTACAAATACTAAGTATATTTGTTTAATATGAACAAATTCTATTTACCTTCGAAACATATTACAATCTTGAAGATCACACCTAATTTCTAGCAGTGTTACATTTATATGTTTAGATCATGTTGACAAAACATGAAATAGTTGTTTGTGGCCTTTGCCCCTTAATTTTGGATTAGTAAACCCCGTCAGTCAAGCATTCCAGGAGGGGGGAGAAATGTCGGAGTCCGCCATTTTAGAGAAGCTGCAAGCACCTGCTGGCTGGAGGAACTTGGAAAAGGTGAGTTGAATTCACTCTAACAAACTAATTTAAGGAAGTGGGTAACGTTATATTTATTATTAATGTTAGTTTTCATGGGGAAGAGCTTTGTAACCACTTTTATCATAGTTATCAACGTTAAGGCTATGAGGCACGGGCCACTTTTGCCCCTGCCGGCCGCAGCCCTCGATGATGCGCAGGGAAGAGTGGTGAGTAGTTATGTCGGGGGTATTTGCTCTTAATGAAGGGGGCAGTAGGCGCTCGCGGGCACGGCGGGTTTTCCCCCCCACAGGAAAAGCAGCATAACATTGTTGTGGGGGTTCATCGTCACTTTAGTGGACTTCCTTTAGCTAAATCCCTCGTTGTGGAGACCGAATTTGAAGGAAAATGTGAGAAGCTACTGTTCTTGACATTCAGCGTTTCAGAACCGTTCTATGAGCTAGCTTAGTGGACGGCATGATCTGATCAGCACACACTAGTGTACTTCTGTGTTGCAGTCAGCTGTCAATCATTCTCCGTGCCGCGTCTCGTGCTCAGCAAGTGTTTGGTCAAGTTAACATGATAAATCTTTGATTTCAAGCAGAGCTTTTGTTTTTATTCTATATGCTGAACAATTTTTCTGCGGAGATTTGAGAGTTTAAAATGAAGAGAAAATATTCATTAATTCATTCATTTATTCATTCATTCATTCATCTTCTACTGTTTTATTCCTTTCGGGGTCACGGGGCTGCTGGAGCCTATCCTTGCTAAAGCAGGGGACACCCTGGACAGGTCGCCAGTCTGTCACAGGAGAAAATATTCATGTCCTTGGGAGAGAAAAAAAAACGTGTAGGAAAAAGTTTTACAGACTTTCAACGTTGGCAATCCTACTTCTAAGATTTCCCCTATTTTGGAATAAGTAAGGGAATACAGTATGGGGGGGGGGGGGGGGGGATTAGTTACTCCAGATCTTGCTTAGTTTTTAGTCTCCATTAAAATTCGCGGGGTTCTCGGTGGGCGGTTTGAATCCTGTGAGGGGGTGGGGGTGCAATGTGGTTGCTGGTCTCAATTCTTCAAAATAGTTTTTTTGTACATTGCAGCTATTGATTTCAAACCAATGGAATCCGTTTAGTTAGTACAATTATGCAACAAAGCTGTGGAAGTGTTACAATTTGTTTTTATTTCAAATGTAACAGAGACTCAGAAATCTCTGTCCTGCCTGCAGAGCTCATCACACACTACTAACTGCTCCTCCCTGATGCTCGGGTCCATTGATGCTCTGGTCTTCACTGAGTCAGGTGGGTCCCTCTCTCCATACATCAAAGCCAACTTCAGCGTCGTCTAGCCAATTCACATCACGGTGAGATAACATTTGTGTCTGTTTTATTTATTGTTATCATTTTTTTGGGAAACTAAAGTTATAAATATATATATATGCTTTTATTGTCTTTGTCCATTGTACAATGAAATTAAAGCTAACAGCGCTCAGCTTGCAGCTACCTCAACGTTTCACGTCATTTTCTTATTTAAACAATTTTATACACAGATTGTTTGCAGTGTTTCCTTGTGAAGTCAAATGCTTTTATTCTGTTGTCAGGTTCTCCTGGTGAGGCTCCTGGCACTGACCACATCACCGGAGGCTAGGGCCCGCCTCATTCAAATTCATGGCCCCCTGTGACCGGGGGAAAAAATTTTGGGGGGAAAAAAAAACACTTCATCAACACTTTTTGTTCTCTTCTGTTTTTTTGTTGGTTCTGGCTAAGTCAGAGGAGGAGAGGCACCGCCTCCAACGAATCTATGGCTCCAGTTAAAATAGTAGGTTTGACTCCTGCTATTTGTGTGAACAGATGAGTCGGTGAGCTAACAAACTGCTCAGCTTGTAGCTACCTCAACGTTAACCGTTTCACGTCTGTCTCCCGTCTCCCGGCAAATAGAGTGAGTTTGAAGTCTTTGCTCAAAAACGTGACATTTCTATTCAACCAAGGTACATTCTAAGAATGATGCACTCGCTTGTAGCTACCTCAGCGTTAACCGCTTTATGTATGTCTCCCGTATTACCAGATGCAAAACCCACCGCCTCTAAGGCCGCCGCCTCAAATGCCCCCGCTTTAAAGGCAGTGGCATTCGGCCACAAATCCGGCCAGGAAGGGGCAAAGGGTTAGGCAGGAGAACCGAGTGAGTTATAAGTCTTTGCTCAAAAACATGACATGTCTCTTTAACCAAGGTACATTTAAAGAATGATACACTAGCTTGTACCTACCTCAGCGTTAACCGTTTCATGTATGTCTCCGGTCTTGTCAGCAACCACCAATGAATTATGTCAAAAGAATTCCCGCCCAGAGCCCCCCTCCTGTGGCACAGTGCCACTAATCAGGCCAGGGAGGCAGAGAGGGTGAAGAGAGAAAATCAAGTGAGTTACAAGTCTTTGCTCAAAAACATGACATTTCTCTTTAACCAAAGTACATTTAAAAATGATGCACCTGTTTGTAGCAACATCAACTTTAACCGCTTTATGTATGTCTCCAGTCTTACCAGAAACCAACTATGCCTAAACCTGCCACACTCCAAGCTCTGCAGTGGCACAACGCCGTTGACAAGGCTCGGATGCAAAGAAGGATTGAGCAAGACAATCTGAGGCATATGTCTTTGCTCAAAAACATGACATTTTTCTTTAACCAAGGTACATTTTAAGAATGATGCATCTGTTTGTAGCTACCTCAACTTTAACCGTTTCTCGTATGCTTCAACTTTCTAGACGAAATGCCGAAACCCCCAAAAAACTGAAGTGGCATGGAGCCCTTGCAAGGGCTCAGGAGGCTGATTGAATTAGGAGGGAGAATCAAAGGGTAAAGTAAAGGGTTAGGCAGGAGAACCGAGTGAGTTATAAGTCTTTGCTCAAAAAAATGACATGTCTCTGTAACCAAAGTACATTCTAAGAATGATGCACTCAGTTTCACTACATTTTCAATACTTTTCTACCTTTTCTCACAATTGAAATGCTTTTCATCAGTGCATCATTTCCACATATGACACACCTCATTTTCCACAATATATTTTTTCTCAAAGAAGTACAGTTTATAGTTACAAATACTCTTTTACAATTGTATTTGCTCTTGATGAAGGGGCAGTAGGCGCTCGCGGGCACGGCGGGTTTTTCCCCCCACAGACAATGCGGCATAACATTGTTGTGGGGGATTCATCGTCACTTTAGTGGACTTCCTTTAGCTAAATCCCTCGTTGTGGAGACCAAATTTGAAGGAAAATGTGAGAAGCTACTGTTCTTGAAATTCAGCGTTTCAGAACCGTTCTATGAGCTAGCTTAGTGGACGGCATGATTTGATCAGAACACAGTGTACTTCTATGTCGCAGTCAGCTGTCAATCATTCTCCGTGCCACGTCTCGTGCTCAGCAAGTGTTTGGTCAAGTTAACATGATAAATCTTTGATTTCAAGCAGAGCTTTTTTATTTATTCCATATACTGAACAAATTTTTCTGCGGAGATTTGAGAGTTTAAAATGAAGAAAATATTAATTCATTTATTCATTCATTCATCTTCTACTGTTTTATTCCTTTCGGGGTCACGGGGCTACTGGAGCCTATCCTGGCCAAAGCAGGGGGCAGCCTGGACAGGTCGCCAGTCTGTCACAGGAGAAAATATTCATGTCCTTGGGAGAGAAAAAAAAACTAGTAGGAAAAAGTTTTACAGTCTTTCAACGTTGGCAATCCTACTTCTAAGATTTCCCCTATTTTGGAATAAGTAAGGGAATACAGTATGGGGGGGGGGGGGGTGATTAGTTACTCCAGATCTAGCTTAGTTTTTAGTCTCCATTAAAATTCTCGGTGGGCAATTTCAATCCTGTGAGGGTGTGGGGGTGCAATGTGGTTGCTGGTCTCATTTCTTCAAAATCGTTTTTTTGTATGTTGCAGCTATTGATTTCAAACCAATGGAATCCGTTTAGTTAGTACAATTATGCAACAAAGCTGTGGAAGTGTTACAATTTGTTTTTATTTCAAATGTAACAGAGACTCAGAAATCTCTGTCCTGCCTGCAGAGCTCATCACACACTACTAACTGCTCCTCCCTGATGCTCGGGTCCATTGATGCTCTGGTCTTCACTGAGTCAGGTGGGTCCCTCTCTCCATACATCAAAGCCAACTTCAGCATCGTCTAGCCAATTCACATCACGGTGAGATAACATTTGTGTCTGTTTTATTTATTGTTATCATTTTCTTGGGAAACTAAAGTTATAAATATATATATGCTTTTATTGTCTTTGTCCGTTGTACAATGAAATTAAAGTTAACAGCGCTCAGCTTGCAGCTACCTCAACGTTAACCGTTTCACGTATGTCTCCCGTCTCCCGGCGAAAAGAGAGAGTTTGAAGTCTCTGCTCAAAAACATGACATTTCTATTCAACCAAAGGACATTCTAAGAATGATGCACTCGCTTGTAGGTACCTCAGCTATAACAGTTTCACCTTTGTCTCCCATACTACCAGATGCAAAACCCACCGCCTCTAAGGCCGCTGCCTCAAATGCCCCCGCTTTAAAGGCCGCTCCCACTCCAGTGGCATTCGGTCACAAATCGGGCCAGGAAGGAGCTACGGGTTAGGCAGGAGAATCAATTGAGTTATAAGTCTATGCTCAAAAATATGACATTTCTCTTTAACCAAGGTACATTTAAAGAATGATACACTCACTTGTAGCTACCTCAACTTTAACCGCTTTATGTATGTCTCCCGTATTACCAGATGCAAAGCCCACCGCCTCTAAGGCCGCCAACTCAAATGCCCCCGCTTTAAAGGCAGTGGCATTCGGCCACAAATCGGGCCAGGAAGGAGCAAAGGGATAGGCAGGAGAACCGAGTGAGTTGGAAATCTTTGCTCAAAAACATGACATGTCTCTTTAACTAAAGTACATTCTAAGAATGATGCACCTGTTTGTAGCAACCTCAACTTTAACCGTTTCTCGTATGTCTCTCAACTTACCAGAAAAAATGCCGAAACCCCCAAAAACTGAAGTGGCATGGAGCCCTTGCAAGGGCTCAGGAGGCTGATTGAATTAGGAGGGAGAATCAATTGAGTTATAAGTCTTTGCTCAAAAACATGACATGTTTCATTAACCAAGGTACATTTAAAGAATGATACACTCGCTTGTAGCAACCTCAGCGTTAACCGTTTCATATATGTCTCCCGTCTTGTCAGCAACCACCAATAAACTATGTCAAAAGAATTCCCGCCCAGAGCCCCCCTCCTGTGGCACAGTGCCACTAATCAGGCCAGGGAGGCAGAGAGGGTGAAGAGAGAAAATCAAGTGAGTTACAAGTCTTTGCTCAAAAACATGACATGTCTCTTTAACCAAAGTACATTTAAAGAATGATGCACCTGTTTGTAGCTACCTCAACTTTAACCGCTTTATGTATGTCTCCAGTCTTACCAGAAACCAACTATGCCTAAACCTGCCACACTCCAACCTCTGCAGTGGCACAGCGCCGTTAACAGGGCTCGGATGCAAAGAAGGATTGAGCAAGACAATCTGAGGCATATGTCTTTGCTCAAAAACATGACATTTTTCTTTAACCAAGGTACATTTAAAGAATGATACACTCACTTGTAGCTACCTCAACTTTAACCGCTTTATGTATGTCTCCCGTATTACCAGAAGCAAAACCCACCGCCTCTAAGGTCGCCGCCTCAAATGCCCCCGCTTTAAAGTCCGCTACCACTCCAGTGGCATTCAGCCACAAATCGGGCCAGGAAGGCGCAACGGGTTAGGCAGGAGAACCGAGTGAGTTATAAGTCTTTGCTCAAAAACATGACATGTCTCTTTAATCAAAGTACATTCTAAGAATGATGCACTCAGTTTCACTACAGTTTCAATACTTTTTTACCTTTTCTCACAATTTCCACATACAACACACTCCATTTTCCACAATATATTTTTTCTCAAAGAAGTGCAATTTATAGTTACAAATACTCTTTCACAATTAATTTCAAATGAAAACAGACACCTTGTAATTGAGCCTTTTTAGAGTTTTCATCATTAAACCGTTTGTTTTCCATCTATCACACTGACTTATGTCGAAATGCTTAGTGTAGGCACAAACTTTACCGTTTCACGTCATTTACTTATCTAAACAATTTTATACACAGATTGTTTGCAGTTTTCCCTTGTGAAGTCAAATGTTTTTATTCTGTTGTCAGGTTCTCCTGGTGAGGCTCCTTGCACTGACCACATCTGGAGGCGAGGGCCCGCCTCATTCAAATTTATGGCCCCCTGTGACCGGGGGAAAATACTTTGGGGGGAAAAAAACACTTCATCAACACTTTTTGTTCTCTTCTGTTTTTTTGTTGGTTCTGGCTAAGTCAGAGGAGGAGAGGCACCGCCTCCAACGAATCTATGGCTCCAATTAAAATAGTAGGTTTGACTCCTGCTATTTGTGTGAACAGATGAGTCGGTGAGCTAACAAACTGCTCAGCTTGTAGCTACCTCAACGTTAACCGTTTCACGTCTTTCTCCCGTCTCCCGGCAAATAGAGTGAGTTTGAAGTCTTTGCTCAAAAACATGACATTTCTATTCAACCAAATGACATTCTAAGAATGATGCACTCGCTTGTAGGTACCTCAGCTATAACAGTTTCACGTTTGTCTCCCATACTACCAGATGCAAAACCCACCGCCTCTAAGGCCGCCAACTCAAATGCCCCCGCTTAAAAGGCAGTGGCATTCGGCCACAAATCGGGCCAGGAAGGGGCAAAGGGCAGGAGGACCGAGTGAGTTATAAGTCTTTGCTCAAAAACATGACATTTCTCTTTAACTAAAGTACATTCTAAGAATGATGCACCTGTTTGTAGCAACCTCAACTTTAACTGTTTCTCGTATGCTTCAACTTACCAGACAAAATGCCGAAACCCCCAAAAACTGAAGTGGCATGGAGCCCTTGCAAGGGCTCAGGAGGCTGATTGAATTAGGAGGGAGAATCAATTGAGTTATAAGTCTTTGCTCAAAAACATGACATGTTTCATTAACCAAGGTACATTTAAAGAATGATACACTCGCTTGTAGCAACCTCAGCGTTAACCGTTTCATATATGTCTCCCGTCTTGTCAGCAACCACCAATGAACTATGTCAAAAGAATTCCCGCCCAGAGCCCCCCTCCTGTGGCACAGTGCCACTAATTAGGCCAGGGAGGCAGAGAGGGTGAAGAGAGAAAATCAAGTGAGTTACAAGTCTTTGCTCAAAAACATGACATGTCTCTTTAACCAAGGTACATTCTAAGAATGATACACTGGCTTGTAGCTACCTCTACTTTAACTGCTTAATGTATGTCTCTAGTCTTACCAGAAACCAACAATGCCTAAATCTGCCACACTCCAAGCTCTGCAGTGGCACAACGCCGTTGACAAGGCTCGGATGCAAAGAAGGCTTGAGCAAGACAATCTGAGGCATATGTCTTTGCTCAAAAACATGACATTTTTCTTTAACCAAGGTACATTTAAAGAATAGCCGCGTTTACATGGGCAAAAGTAATCGGAAAGAATGCCTGTTTGGAAAGAAAATGTGTCATGTAAACGCGCCGTTCGGAATACTCTGCCCCGGTCAGACTCGTTCGGATCAAACTTTCTTTCCGATCGGGATAGGTGGGTTATACCGACCCTTTATCCGATCGTGGAGCATGTAAACAGTTCATTCCGATCGTGTGTCACTTCTGCTCTGGTTTGCGTCATTCATAGACGGTGTTTCGCTGAGAGAAAGCTTTGGAGTGCATACAGGACCGACCAGGAGGCCCTGCGTAAAGCGCCGCTCCGCTCTCGCCCCGCTGGCTCTCCCCTCTCTTTCACCCTCACGAGGGAGATGCGGGGGGGATGCGTGCCCACTGAGGTCTGGACCCGAGCTCTGCGTTCGGGCTCCAGTGCCAGTGGACCGAGTGAACCTCTCTGAGCAGGACAGCGGGATTTATTAATGTGTTTTTAAGGGGGGGGGGGTGCTTTGTTACGTGTGCGTCTTGTTATTTCGTTATGTGTGAGAATTCGGACTGCGAGCGGACCCGCCGCTCTGGGTTAGCGGCTGCAGGACTCACGAGGACAGAGCAGAGCTCGAGCCGCCAGCACACACACAGCGGAGCGGCTTGGGGCAGTGTGTGAACTTTTCAGAGTAGAAATGTCGCTCAGTCCTTAGAAACTGTTCAAAAAATCACATGGAATTGTGTTTCCAGTTGTGCCCCGACAAAATAAAGGCTGAGGTTATTCCCACACATTTACGTGTTAAGCTGCAGATTGCAGCGTTTCCCGCATGCTCCTGGATTTTGTGTCCATCAAAAGGCTAATGTTAGCCTGTGTTGTTAGCCTTTCCTAACACTGGGTTCTCCGTTTTTCCTCAAAAAAAGCAGTAACCACACGGATTAAATATAAAATGATGAGCGAACAGGCGCTTCATAATATTCATAACATTAATAAAAGCCCGTTTGGAAGATCATCTCGTATATTACTGAGCTGCTGCGTAAATATATGTGACAGCAAGCAAAGGTTTGTTTACAACGGGACCTACTTCCTCATACGGGTGTTTTAACACTACTGCGCATGCCTAAATGATTCATTCCGACCAAAAGTGTGACCCATGGGAACGCTTGTTCTAATCGGAAAAGGGTTTTCTGAGCCCATGTGCACGGGTGAATTTTAACCCGACCATTGATCCGATCAAGATATTTTGCCCATGTAAACGCGGCTAATGATACACTCACTTGTAGCTACCTCAACTTTAACCGCTTTTTGTATGTCTCCCGTATTACCAGATGCAAAACCCACCGCCTCTAAGGCCGCCAACTCAAATGCCTCCGCTTTAAAGGCAGTGGCATTCGGCCACAAATCGGGCCAGGAAGGAGCAAAGGGATAGGCAGGAGAACCGAGTGAGTTATAAGTCTTTGCTCAAGAACATGACATGTCTCTTTAACCAAAGTACATTCTAAGAATGATGCACTCAGTTTCACTACAGTTTCAATACTTTTTGACCTTTTCTCACAATTGAAATGCTTTTCATCAGTGCATCATTTCCACATATGACACACCTCATTTTCCACAATATATTTTTTCTCAAAGAAGTACCATTCATAGTTAAAATACTCTTTTACAATTGATTTCAAATGAAAACAGACACCTTGTAATTTAGCCTTTTTAGAGTTTTCATCATTAAACAGTTTGTTTTCCATCTGTCACACTGACTTATGTAGAAATGCTTAGTGTAGGCACAAACTTTACCATTTCACGTCATTTTCTTATTTAAACAATTTTATACACAGATTGTTTGCAGTGTTTCCTTGTGAAGTCAAATGTTTTTATTCTGTTGTCAGGTTCTCCTGGTGAGGCTCCTGGCACTGACCACATCACCGGAGGCGAGGGCCCGCCTCATTCACATTTATGGCCCCCTGTGACCGGGGGAAAATATTTTGGGGTGAAAAAAACACATCAGCAACACTTTTTGTTCTCTTCTGTTTTTTGTTGGCTGTGGCTAAGTCAGAGGAGGAGAAGCACCGCCTCCAACGAATCTATGGCTCCAATTAAAATAGTAGGTTTGACTCCTCCTGCTATTTGTGTGAACAGATGAGTCGGTGAGCTAACAAACTGCTCAGCTTGTAGCTACCTCAATGTTAACCGTTTAACGTATGTCTCCCGGTTAACCAGAAAAAATGCAGACCAAGACCCTAGTCCCCGCCTCCAGTGGCATTTGGCCACAAATCGGGCCAGGAAGGGGCAAAGGGTTAGGCAGGAGAATTAGTGTAGGCAAAACGTTTAAAATTTAAAGTCATTTTCCTATTTAAACAATTTCATACATGCAGATTGTTTGCAGTTTTTCCTTGTGAAGTCAAAGGTTTTTATTCTGTTGTCAGGTTCTCCTGGTGCTGACCACTGCATGAGGCGCTTTAAGGTTTCTGGTTTAGATGCGACTTACTGCTCATGGTTGATTTGTCAGTAAAGAACATGCTTTTTTCTATAAAAACAGTTTAATTCAAAGTTTGTTTTGGCACAAAAAAACTTCTTAAAATCTCTTTGTTTGACAAAATGTCACAATTTCTTTTACTTTGGTGTTCTGCATTGGTTGATTTAAAAACTGACATTTCTTTCCAATTGTATTTGAATGTACCTAAAAGAAAACAGTAAATCTATATTTTGTACCTACTGCGTTTTCTTGGACTTGCTCAGCTTTCTTCAGCGCCCCTTTCTTTGTTTCCTCCTATTGCTGCTGTTCAGCTAAAGACTTGTTGAGCACTTGGCTGAGCACACAGTCTCTTTCTCCAGCCAGGAACATGCTCTTCAACTTCAACTAGCTTTGAATCGGCGGATCTGCAACACTAATCCCGTTTTTTGTCAGCAGTGGGATGAGATTTAAAACATTTTCTTTAGAGGTTTACCTTTTTGAGTGTGGAAATGAGATCACTGTGTTCCTGAAGATGAGCTGATCTCATCTAAAACATCCAAGCATTTCTTCACATCCTGGTAGGAGGAAGGCAGGAACCAACATCAGACCAATGAAAGTGCATTTCAGGTCAACACAAAGAAAAGGAAATGTGGTTGAGCTGTGAGGAAACAGCACAAGATGCTGTCCTTCATTCCAGGGTAACACTCTGGTTGGAAAAGATCAAAGGAGCTTTAGCATGTGATATAGATTCAACAGATTAGCGGGTTGTCTATTTTCAGGGACATTTTGAACTCTGTGTGGAGCGTCTGGAGCTTCATGTCAGTAGACATCTCTGAGTAGAGGAAAGAAACCAGACAAATTCCCTTGAAACACCAAATTTACTGACTTCAAACGAGAGATGTAGGTTCTGAACTAAAATGCTACAAAAATAAACTGCACACCTTATTTCTTGACCCCTGCCTCAGTTTTCTTTGTCTGGTCTGAAAATCTAAAAGAATCTCATAATCCAGAGATTATAGGTGAAAGTGCAAAAGATAAGACACTAGGTGTGTCATTATTGGAGAAAATGTACGTTTCATTTCTCATTTCTGCTTTTTCTAGAACAGCTTCATCTAGGTTTTGAATTGTATGAAATAGCCATTTGTGACCTTTATGTAACCCTAGTTCTAGCACAGATACAGACTCAGAATGCAGAATTCACATTCTAGTTTTACAAATAACAGATTTTTACTCTTTATCTAAAAGGAAAAAACTATAAAAAAAAAAAAATAGGACATCACAATATAAAATCAAGCTTGATTGAATTAGAACGCTACTCAACTACAGACCTGGTTGCTTTTGCATCAAGCAGTTTAGTAACTAAGTCCAAGTGGAACTATCAAAAACTGTCATAAAGAAATGAATCATCAGTCATTGTGAACTAACTACTTCTGCTTGAACTACAAAGTAAAAACACGGGGCCTGTAGATTTCACTGAATATTTTTCACATACTCTTTCCCTTCATCAGCTTTCTGCTGATGCCCGTCTTTGTCCATTTCTGAGTTTAGCTGTTTTTTATTATTACCTTTGTTTTTCTAAGATAAAATAAAATGGATGGCAGGAGAATATGAACCAAGAATGTGTTCATGTGATGAGCATAAGTCATGGTGTGTGTGATCATGCTAAGTTTCCTCGTCATCATCAGAGCCAGACGAGCCGTCATCATTGGTCTGCCTCTTCTTCTTCTTGGCTTCTGGCTCTTTGCCTTTCCTTCCTTCCCTCTTCTTCCTCCTTTCTTCTTCACTGTGGGTCTGGTCCTCTGATGCCCTCTTCCTCTTTTTCTCTGGTTCTGCTGTTTCCCTAAGAAAAGATGCAAAGCTTTACTGACAGATAGAAGGACAGCAGTTGTACACTTGTATTTGTCTGCATCATTTGAACATTAGATGTGGACGTATGCTGGAAATGTAGCACATTTCACTTCCTGATCCTTGGTGGTCTTTCTGCTGAAGCAACTTCTCACTTTTGGGCTTCCTGCCTCATCGTTGGAGAGGATCTCCACCTAAAAACACCAAGAAACACATTCAGAAAATACTTCCACTTTATGGATAATTGCAATAATTCTGAGACATTTTCGTTGAAATCTTCTTTGAGTTTTTAGCGTTTGTTATTCCATTCTCCTGCAGCAGATCAAACTATTCTGCTGTGCACTTCAATGGGCCTTTTTAACACCAGAAGATGTCAGCATTGCACATCAAACTTACCAGACGAACTGACAGGACTTGCAGGGGCTTCATCTTTTTCATTTTCTTGTTCTGAGTCACCCTGGAAAGTAGTTAATGCTCTCCTTAGAAAGATTTCCAACTCTTTCATAGAGACAGAAGTAAAAATGTTCATGACCAACCTTATTCTTTCTTCCTCTCTTGGCTTTTGAAACATCTGTTGATTCTTTCTGAGATGATCCCTGAAAATGGACATGATTAAATTGGGTTCTTACCGTCTGTTCCTTGTGAGCTACTGCCCTGCATGCTTTGCAGCTAACCCCGCTGCATTTATACCTGGTCACCTGGATCAGGTGAGCTCAGTCACGCAGAAACTGGGAACACTCAATCCAGCTCATCAGCATTTGCTGAGGCAGGGCACTAGTGCAGTGTTTTTCAACCAGTGTGGGAAATTGCCCTCATTAACTGATCTGATTTCCCATTTCCAGGAAATCAGCTCTTTGTTCATCCAAACAGGTCCTGATAAAACACTGAGTAGTTAGGAATATAAAAGACCATAAAATTATTTTTTCTTTGAGTTTATTTGATTCTATTAAATACATTTTGATAAGAATCACGGTACCCCGATTTAGCTGCAGCTATACCTGTTTGCGGAAAAGTGCCGCCCCTTTAACTGTCTCCACCAATCATTCTTGAAGGCTTAATCACATGTCATCAGTCTGACCAATCAGAAGTGGTTAAAGTCTTCACTTCCTTGTTTAGATTTAGCTCAAAAAGTCTCTCAGTTCTAACAAAAGTACCAGCTAAAGCTCGTCTTTGGCGGTGTAGCTTTCCACAGAATCCGGTATCAGACCGTGGAACAAGAGAACAAAACCATGAAACTCAGAGACGCTGGTCTTTCTGCGGTCGGCGGATTTTCGGCACGACATCTCCCATGATGCATTGGGTTATAATGACTGTCTTAGCGCACAATGAGCCTCTCCTCTTAACGTCTTTAAACAACGAACACACATCAAACAGTTTTTGAATCTTTTAACTTAAATTTTAATACATCTTTTAGAAAAAAAACAGCTGCAGCTTCCAGCTTTTTCTGCCACAATTATCACAAAAATGCATGTGAGATTGTGGAGGGACTGTAGATCAATACAGACTTTGAGCTTTTCCTTTTTATTTTTTTGGATGCTGGTGTGCCGCGGGATTTTTGTCAAGGTTAAAGTGTGCCGTGGCTCAAAAAAGGTTGAAAAACACTGATCTACAGAACAAGCAGGGCAGCAGCTCACAAGAAACAGGACTGGAGACGCCTGAGACTGATTACAGATCAACAGCGCCCTCTGGTGTTTAGCTGATGCATAACAGCGGAGCGTCAAATGTCAGAAAGAACCATGTTTTGTTGTTCATATCAACAATTCTAACAACAAATTAACAAAAGCACTATACAGTAAGATACTAAGCCCGTGACCTGACATGGGTAAAATAATAAGTATCTGGTTCCCACACATTAATATTTATTAATATTATATTTTCAATTAATATATTTGTGTGATCGAAACAATTATTTACGCTGTAGTCGCCATGATCACATATGTTTATAATTCTCCTTTTGTCACGTGATAAGTTAGGACGTCATTTAGACGCACCTGTCACCTGTGTTAGTCTGGTTTGGTGGTTTGATACAGAGAGGGTGCACACGGTCCTGTATTTTTGGTTGACTGCTTTTATACTTGTTTATGAACTCTGCTTTGATGGATCGTATCAAATGTGTCATCTGTGGCAGCGATGAAGTGGAATAAATCACGACACACAAACAAAGTGACTTTTTGGTCATATATTTTTGTGGAGCGCGTCTCAAACAGGACCTGCTGCAGTCTCTCTAGCGGCTCATAAGCAGCAGATACCTTCACATTTCTGTCTGTGTGGGTCTCGTTACATTGCACGGAAGACACGGATGATGTTTAGAGATCAGATTTATTTTTTTTAAAAAGTACAAAATCATCGGTAATCAAGTTTCCATGGGTTCATTCACATCCCGGTATTCTCTCCATCTATCCTGCTGCAAAAGCTGCTGTCTGCCCCTTTTTCTGTGTCTCTGCGACACGGATTAAAGTCAGAATTCTGAGAAAAAAGACAGAATTCTGAGATTAAAGTTTCTATGACCTTTTTTTTCCCTTCTCCATGGCCTTAATCCTCCTCCATACATGAACACTTAATTTAAACAGAATGAAAGGTGAATCAGAAAAGAACCTGGAGTGATTGAGACCAGGGCTAAATTTGTAATTATAAAGCCAAGACTCATCCTGTAATAACAGGGCCGGCCCAGACAATTTGGTGCAAGATTTTTGGTGGTGCCCCCTTGCATCGCAGCAAACCTCACTGCAGCAATCATTTACATCATCAACTGTTTTGGGACCACATGGTTTACGCTCATCATGGCAAGTCCACTGAGACGTTCTTGCATTGCAGTAGATTTCTAGGAAGTTTCAATCGATTCTTCCTGTAACGGGAAGAATGGCAGAGATTCTCAAAGCAGACGGCAGTTATCCTGCAGTTACCGTTAGAGGAGATGGCCAGTGAACTAGGTCCAATTAACATATGCTTTCAAGAATGAAATAAAATGAAATAATATGAATAAAAAAATAGAGCTATATTCGCAATGTGGACCATACTGTACAATATTCAATGGATTTGTTCTTATATGCATATTTTATAAGTCATTCATATATAATTTCAATTTTTTGTCATTACAGTGAAATGCAAAAAATGCAAAGACTCATCAACTGAAGTATATATAGTATATACTATGTAACTATACTATACTATATAACTTTTGATTGACTGCTACAAGATGGGAAAACCAGAGAAAATCTCATCAAAGCTACCCTGAAAAAAACGGGAAAAGTGAGGTTTGTTCAATTTACAAATACTAAGTATATTTGTTTAATATGAACAAATTCTATTTACCTTCGAAACATATTACAATCTTGAAGATCACACCTAATTTCTAGCAGTGTTACATTTATATGTTTAGATCATGTTGACAAAACATGAAATAGTTGTGTTTGTGGCCTTTGCCCCTGAATTTTGGACTAGTAAACCCCGTCAGTCAAGCATTCTAGGAGGGGGGAGAAATGTCGGAGTCCGCCATTTTAGAGAAGCTGTAAGCACCTGCTGGCTGGAGGAACTTGGAAAAGGTAAGTTGAATTCACTCTAACAAACTAATTTAAGGAAGTGGGAGACGTCATATGTATTATTAATGTTAGTTTTCATGGGGAAGAGCTTTGTAACCACTTTTATCATAGTTATCAACGTTAAGGCTATGAGGCACGGGCCACTTTTGCCCCTGCCGGCCGCAGCCCTCGATGGCAGTCAGGTAGGGGGGGGTGTGCTCGGTGTGTTGTACTTTATTCAGCGGTAAACGCTGTGAGTTCCAATAATGCTTAGGGAAGAGTGCTGAGTAGTTATGTGGGGGGTATTTGCATGAAGGGGCAGTAGGCGCTCGCGGGCACGGCGGGTTTTTCCCCCCACAGGAAAAGCGGCAAAACATTGTTGTGGGGGATTCATCGTCACTTTAGTGGACTTCCTTTAGCTAAATCCCGCGTTGTGGAGACAGAATTTGAAGGAAAATGTGAGAAGCTACTGTTCTTGACATTCAGCGTTTCAGAACCGTTCTATGAGCAGCTTAGTGGACGGCATGATTTGATCACAACACAGGCTGTGTCCGAATAACCGCCCTAACCCCTAACTACTAAAACCCTATATAGTGCTGCACTATATAGTTCTCTATATAGTTCTCTGAATTTTAGAAGCAATTCGGACACCCGTGCTCACTAGTTTTCTTTTTCGGGTGTTTTTCATAAGGCGCATGCCACGGAAACAAAGTGGCGCATTACCGCCACCACCTGGTCTGGAGGGGAACTACTTCTATTTAACACGGAGAATGACACCTATTTGTCAAAGTAAAAACATAATAAATATGAACATTTTACGACGACTATTTATGAATCTACTGTGTTCTGATCATGGAAAAAGTGGCTGATTTATAAATAATACAATTACAAACACATTGGTGTTGATTTAATGTATTTGTTCACAAATAAACCCCCATGTTATTACTCCATTGCAATATTTATTTTTGTGCCGCTGAACGATTTACAGGCTCTTGCGAGGAGGCATTTTTTTCTGTAGTTTTCTCTTCTACATTACTGAAAATAGCTTTGAATATGAATATGTCCGTATTCTTGGCAATATTTCAACCGTTTTTCGTGGGATCAAACCGAAAACGAGCAGATATGCAGCAACACAGAGCAGCAAGGAGAAGCAGACGTCTCAGAAGATTTCCTCTGGATGCCCTGACCAGACATGAACAACCTGTAAGTTAAACTTAACGTTGTTTAGTTAAACTTAAGCATTTGTTACTAATTGTGCACAAGGTTACACAGTCTGCTGGGTAAGAGTTTAACATTCTTTTTCAACATTGGATTATGAGTTGTATAGTCTAACCACATGAAACACTTGTGAGTTCAAAGTTGAGTATTTTTTATTCACAGTCAATCACTTGTTTTAAACATAAATACTTTAATTTTTAAATATTTATATAAAAATCCAAAAACCCAGCCCAAAAAAAGAGATTTTCCAGCATTCAAAAATACTTCATTAACTAAAATGTAAGACATCAAAATACAATGAAACATTAAAAAAATCAGATTTAATTTTCTCAATGAAATAATTAATGTTGCCTTTTCCAGGGTCTTCCACGTCTCTACTGCTTTGCCAACACAAAGGTTTCTGTTCTGGCCCTTTACGCTGACGCTCAGTCCGACACAAAACCAGATATTCGGTTGACCCGCAGGACCATCGAGCATCTGGTGAAGCAGCTTCGGGTTCCCCACACTCTGGGGGGGGGCACACAGGAGACAGAGGTCCTGGTGTTCCTTTTCTGGCTGGCGTGTGGCACATCTTACAGTGTGGTAACCAGGGCCTTTGACATGACACGGTCCACTGTGAACGACATTGTCCACAGGACGGCAGACCGCATCCTCCAGCTGATGAGCAGGGTCGTCCAGCTTCCCAGTGGGAATGAACTACCATCAGTCACCTCTGGATTTTAGCAGCTCGCTTGGTCTTCCACCTTCCAAAAGGTTGTGGGGAGCATCGATGGCTGCCACTGAAGAATAAAGGCCCTAAAAAAAAATGCAGTTTTTTATTTTAACAGGAAACTTTTTTGTTCCATTCAACTGCAGGCTGTATGTGACTCTAATGCCAAATTTATAGATATTTTTGTTGGGAATCCAGGATCAGTCCATAATTCACAGGTTCTACTTAAAAGCCCATTTTATGTAAATCAAACAAACCCACCTGAAGGATCCTTTTGGGTGATGGTGGGTATTCCTGCATTGCTCATCCCATCACGCTGCTGACACCCTACAGGGAACCCATGAGGAATGTGGTTCAGGCCCGTTTCAACCAGAACCACTCCAGAACACGCTCTGTGGTGGAGAGAGGATTTGGCATTAAGAAGATGAGGAGGAGAGCAATATTTCTGGGGGCACTGGAAGTAAAACCAACCTTTGCAATGAAAATCATTGCCTGCAGTTCAGTTCTGCACAATCTGTGCATCAGTGAAGGGGACTACTTGGAGCCACAGATGTTGAGCCACACCAGGAACCAGTAGGATGGGTAAAGTGGCGTCCGTCTGCGAGGACAAATCTCTGCTTTCTTTTCAGCTCCAACTGTGACACACATGACTCTAGAAGACCAGGATTATTGTTAAGATATATTAAATAAATGCTAACATATAAAACGAAATTGTAAATATGTACATCTGATATTTATACAAAAAATCATTTTGAGATTGTTAAAAAATTGCTCATATTTAAATAATACATGTAAATAATTCATTTTTGTTCCTGCATTTATTAAACAAATTGCAAAAACAGCGATGACGTTACATTTTGTGAACAATATTTTAAACTCAGGTAAGCTTATCAGACTCTCCTGTCACTCTTTGTCCCTTCTTGCTCTTTCTACCTCTCCTCTCCTCTTTCAACAACAACCTTTACCCCAATATGACAACTATTACAGTTTAATGATAAATAAATACCAATCTGATCATGTGTCTCTTACTCCCATCCGGCACTAGCTTGCCTAAAAACAAACAGGCTATCTTTCTCCATCCACAGATGAATCAGATTTTCCTCATCATCGTCAGTCCCTACATATATTAACACATTTAAAAAACGTGTTAATAACTTATGACTACGTTTAGAACTTACTCCTTTTTTGATGTAATATCAACAGCGTTTGTTTTTAGCCTTCGGCGCTAATTCGCGCTAGCATTAGCTTTAGCATTACCGAAATTGATGAGCTTCAAAACAATGTAGGTTGCCGATTGAGGAATATAACATATTAAACACATCATCATACGTATTTACAAATATATTTGACAACAGATACTTGATACTTTTAAATATACTTACATTTTAAGTCCTCTTTCTCGCGCTCCATCTTCAAATAATTCAAAGGCAGTGCATAGGTCACACGTAACTCATTGGTCACACGCAATGAATTCTGGTATGAACGCAGTGCATTCTGGACAATATTCGCCGATCGAGTGGGCATCGATCCACACTGGTTTTTCGCAGAGAATTCTGGGAAATTTCTAGTGCTCACGATTTTTGAACTGTAGATTCGGACAGCACTACAAAATGGCGACCGCACTATTTAGTGCACTATATAGGGGTTAGGGCGGTAATTCGGACACAGGGACAGTGTACTTCTGTGTCGCAGTCAGCTGTCAATCATTCTCCGTGCCGCGTCTCGTGCTCAGCAAGTGTTTGGTCAAGTTAACATGATAAATCTTTGATTTCAAGCAGAGCTTTTTTTTTATTTATTCCATATGCTGAACTAATTTTTCTGCAGAGAATTGAGAGTTTAAAATGAAGAGAAAATATTCATTCATTCATTCATTCATTCATTCATCTTCTGCTTTTTTTTTTTCCTTTCGGGGTCACGGGGCTGCTGGAGCCTATCCTGGCCAAAGCAGGGGACACCCTGGACAGGTCGCCAGTCTGTCACAGGAGAAAATATTCATGTCCTTGGGAGAGAAAAAAAAACTAGTAGGAAAAAGTTTTACAGTCTTACAACGTTGGCAATCCTACTTCTAAGATTTCCCCTATTTTGGAATAAATCAGGGAATACAGTATGGGGGGGGGGGGGGGCGTGATTAGTTACTCCAGATCTAGCTTAGTTTTTAGTCTCCATTAAAATTCTCGGGGTTCTCGGTGGGCGGTTTGAATCCTGTGAGGGGGTGGGGGTGGGGGCGCAATGTGGTTGCTGGTCTCATTTCTTCAAAATAGTTTTTTTGTATATTGCTGCTATTGCTTTCAAACCAATGCAATCTGTTTAGTTAATACAATTATGCAACAAAGCTGTGGAAGTGTTACAATTTGTTTTTATTTCAAATGTAACAGAGACTCAGAAATCTCTGTCCTGCCTGCAGAGCTCATCACACACTACTAACTGCTCCTCCCTGATGCTCGGGTCCATTGATGCTCTGGTCTTCACTGAGTCAGGTGGGTCCCTCTCTCCATACATCAAAGCCAACTTCCGCGTCATCTAGCCGATTCACATCACGGTGAGATAAAATTTGTGTCTTGTTTTATTTATTGTTATTATTTTGGGGAAACTAAAGTTATAAATATATATGCTTTTATTGTCTTTGTCCGTTGTACAATGAAATTAAGCTAACAGCGCTCAGCTTGCAGCTACCTCAACGTTAACCGTTTCACGTATGTCTCCCGTCTCCCGGCAAATAGAGTGAGTTTGAAGTCTTTGCTCAAAAACATGACATTTCTATTCAACCAAAGGACATTCTAAGAATGATGCACTCGCTTGTAGGTACCTCAGCTATAACAGTTTCACGTTTGTCTCCCATATTACCAGATGCAAAACCCACCACCTCTAAGGCCGCTGTCTCAAATGCCCCCGCTTTAAAGGCCGCTGCCACTCCAGTGGCATTCGGTCACAGGAAGGAGCAAAGGGTTAAGCAGGAGAATCAAGTGAATTATAAGTCTATGCTCAAAAACATGACATTTCTCTTTAACCAAGGTATATTTAAAGAATGATGTACTCGCTTGTAGCTACCTCTACTTTAACCGCTTAATGTATGTCTCTTGTCTTACCAGAAACCAACAATGCCTAAACCTGCCACACTCCAACCTCTGCAGTGGCACAGCGCCGTTAACAGGGCTCGGATGCAAAGAAGGATTGAGCAAGACAATCTGAGGCATAAGTCTTTGCTCAAAACATGACATTTTTCTTTAACCAAGGTACATTTAAAATATGATACACTCACTTGTAGCTACCTCAGCGTTAACCGCTTTATGTATGTCTCCCGTATTACCAGATGCAAAGCCCATAGCCTCTAAGGTCGCCGCCTCAAATGCCCCCGCTTTAAAGGCAGTGGCATTCGGCCACAAATCGGGCCAGGAAGGGGCAAAGGGTTAGGCAGGAGAACCGAGTGAGTTATAAGTCTTTGCTCAAAAACATGACATGTCTCTTTAACCAAGGTACATTCTAAGAATGATACACTCGCTTGTAGCTACCTCAACGTTAACCGTTTCACGTATGTCTCCCGTATTACCAGATGCAAAGCCCACCGCCTCTAAGGTCGCCGCCTCAAATGCCCCCGCTTTAAAGGCCGCTACCACTCCAGTGGCATTCGGCCACAAATCGGGCCAGGAAGGGGCAAAGGGATAGGCAGGAGAACCGAGTGAGTTATAAGTCTTTGCTCAAGAACATGACATGTCTCTTTAACCAAAGTACATTCTAAGAATGATGCACTCAGTTTCACTACAGTTTCAATACTTTTTGACCTTTTCTCACAATTGAAATGCTTTTCATCAGTGCATCATTTCCACATATGACACACCTCATTTTCCACAATATATTTTTTCTCAAAGAAGTACCATTCATAGTTAAAATACTCTTTTACAATTGATTTCAAATGAAAACAGACACCTTGTAATTTAGCCTTTTTAGAGTTTTCATCATTAAACAGTTTGTTTTCCATCTGTCACACTGACTTATGTAGAAATGCTTAGTGTAGGCACAAACTTTACCATTTCACGTCATTTTCTTATTTAAACAATTTTATACACAGATTGTTTGCAGTGTTTCCTTGTGAAGTCAAATGTTTTTATTCTGTTGTCAGGTTCTCCTGGTGAGGCTCCTGGCACTGACCACATCGCCGGAGGCTAGGGCCCGCCTCATTCACATTTATGGCCCCCTGTGACCGGGGGAAAATATTTTGGGGTGAAAAAAACACATCAGCAACACTTTTTGTTCTCTTCTGTTTTTTGTTGGCTGTGGCTAAGTCAGAGGAGGAGAAGCACCGCCTCCAACGAATCTATGGCTCCAATTAAAATAGTAGGTTTGACTCCTCCTGCTATTTGTGTGAACAGATGAGTCGTGATGTTAGTTTTCAATCAAATGTGCATTAAAAGAAATCTAATCTAATCATTAAATAAAGTAAAATTAAAGCTAACAAACTGCTCAGCTTTTAGCTACCTCAACGTTAACCGTTCACGTATGTCTACCAGCTACCCTGAAAAAATGCAGACCAACCCCCAAGACCCTAGTCCCCGCCTCCAGTGGCATTTGGCCACAAATCGGGCCAGGAAGGGGCAAAGGGTTAGGCAGGAGAATTAGTGTAGGCAAAATGTTTAAAATTTAAAGTCATTTTCTTATTTAAACAATTTTATACATGCAGATAGTTTGCAGTTTTTCCTTGTGATGAAGTCAAAGGTTTTATTCTGTTGTCAGGTTCTCCTGGTGCTGACCACTGCATGAGGCACTTTAAGGTTTCTGGTTTAGATGCGACTTACTGCTCATGATTGATTTGTCAGTAAAGAACATGCTTTTTTCTATAAAAACAGTTTAATTCAAAGTTTGTTTTGGCACAAATATCTAAACATCTATTTGTTTGATGAAATGTCACAATTTCTTTTACTTTGGTGTTCTGCATTGTTTTGTTCATTAAAAATCTAACATTTTTTTCTAATTGTATTTGAATGTACCAAAAATAAAACAGTAAATCTATATTTTGTACCTGCAGCGTTTTCTTGGACTTGCTCAGCTTTCTTCAGCGCCCCTTTCTTTGTTTCCTCCTATTGCTGCTGTTCAGCTAAAGACTTGTTGAGCACTTGGCTGAGCACACAGTCTCCTTCTCCAGCCAGGAACATGCTCTTCAACTTGTTCTACAGCATGGTGGCTCTGTCCATTATGTCTTGGCTTGCTTTGAATCAGCGCATCTGCAACACTAATCCTGTTTTTTTTGTCAGCAGTGGGATGAGATTTAAAACATTTTCTGTTGAGGTTTACCTTTTTGAGTGTGGAAATGAGATCACTGTTCCTGAAGATGCTGATGAGCTGATGTCATCTACAGCATCCAAGCATTTCTTCACATCCTGGTAGGAGGAAAGGCAGGAACCAACATCAGACCAATGAAAGTGCATTTCAGGTCAACACAAAGAAAAGGAAATGTGGTTGAGCTGTAAGGAAACAGCACAAGATGCTGTCCTTCATTCCAGGGTAACTCTGGTTGGAAAAGATCAAAGGAGCTTTAGCATGTGATATAGATCCAACAGATTAGCGGGTTGTCTATTTTCAGGGACATTTTGATCTCTGTGTGGAGCGTCTGGAGCTTCATGTCAGTAGACATCTCTGAGTAGAGGAAAGAAACCAGACAAATTCCCTTGAAACACTAAATTTACTGACTTCAAACAAGAGACGCTTAGGTTCTGAACTGAAATGCTACAAAAATAAACTCCTGCACACCTTTTTTCTTGACCCCTGCCTCAGTTTTTTTTGTCTGGTCTGAAAATAAAAAAGAATCTCATAATCCAGAGATTATAGGTGGAAGTGCAAAAGATAAGACACTAGTTGTGTCATTATTGGAGAAAATGTACGTTTCATTTCTCATTTCTGCTTTTTCTAGAACTGTCACCTCTGCAGCCTCATCTAAGTTTTGAATTGTATGAAATAGCCATTTGTGACCTTTATGTAACCCTAGTTCTAGCACAGATACAGACTCAGAATGCAGAATTCACATTCTAGTTTTACAAACAACAGATTTTTACTCTTTACCTAAAAGGAAAAAACTATTTAAAAAAAAATAGGATATCACAATATAAAATCAAGCTTGATTGAATTAGAACGCTACTCAACTACAGACCTGGTTGCTTTTGCATTAAGCAGTTTAGTAACTAAGTCCAAGTGGAACTATCAAAAACTGTCATAAAGAAATGAATCATCAGTCATTGTGAACTAACTACTTCTGCTTGAACTACAAAGTAAAAACACGGGGCCTGAAGACTTCACTGAATATTTTTCACATACTCTTTCCCTTCATCAGCTTTCTGCTGACGCCCGTCTTTGTCCATTTCTGAGTTTAGCTGTTTTTTATTATTACCTTTGTTTTTCTAAGATAAAATAAAATGGATGGCAGGAGAATATGAACCAAGAATGTGTTCATGTGATGAGCATAAGTCATGGTGTGTGTGATCATGCTAAGTTTCCTCGTCATCATCAGAGCCAGACGAGCCGTTGTCTTTGGTCTGCCTCTTCTTCTTCTTGGCTTCCGGCTCTTTGCCTTTCCTTCCTTCCCTCTTCTTCCTCCTTTCTTCTTCACTGTGGGTCTAGTCCTCTGATGCCCTCTTCCTCTTTTTCTCTGGTTCTGCTGTTTCCCTAAGAAAAGATGCAAAGCTTTACTGACAGATAGAAGGACAGCAGTTGTACACTTGTATTTGTCTGCATCATTTGAACATTAGATGTGGACGTATGCTGGAAATGTAGCACATTTCACTTCCTGATCCTTGGTGGTCTTGCTGCTGAAGCAACTTCTCACTTTTGGGCTTCCTGCCTCGTCGTTGGAGAGGATCTCCACCTAAAAGCAAAAAAGATATGACAAGAAGCCGGGAGCTGCTACTACAGGCAGCCGCACAGGGCAGCGCCAAGAAGGAATTCATCTGGGACTTCCACTGCATCACCCCTTCTAATGACATCTTCCATAAAATGGACATACTGATGAAGCGTATGATCTTCAACGGCAAACGATTAGCATCACAACCCTTGCTTGTCCTCATGACTCCGTGGTGCAGCGTGACCGTGGGATGATGGAGGGGTCAGCTCTTACTGTAGCAGCCGGACTTGATTCAGACGGTGGACTCAATTATTATAACTGATGGACTATGATGGGGTATTCCAACCCATTTATTTACTCCAGAGTCGTAGTCACACTGTAAGAGCTGAAGAAAAGCAAGACAACAAACTTACAATAATTCCTTTTTGATATACAATCATTCTTTTACCTCAGCTAGTAGCGTTACATTGTTGTATAACTTCAAACAGAAACATATTTTATTTTACACAAAACAAATTGAAAATTATCACAAAATGTATACAGTAAACATAACCAAAAAATCATACTGTTGGCCTTCCAGCTAGATGCCAAAAACAAATTACAGCTTTACACATCTGTCATATCTGTCCATCTTTTGTCTGTTTCCTTTGTTGCCGTAGTGTCAGCTGTTCACCGTTTTTTTGTTTTTGTTTCTGTTGAACTGACACACTACACAGAAAAAGCGGAAGTAGGTGGAACCTTCACAATAAAGGTCTTCAAAACAAAATACACTTACAAACATTAACACTGTTTTTTTTATCATTTCTTTGCATCTTCAACCTACTTCTTTTAAAATTAAAGGCATTTCCAATCAAAGGAAATGTTAAACAATAATAAGAAAACAATTAAAATGGGTCATTTACACATACATACATGACAAGTCTATGGCAGGCCATTTTAACATTTAAAAGTTAAGTTTGACTATCCGGAATTCACATTGTAGATATCATCAACGTTGTTCTTACTAGTCGTAATTACATTTTGGATAGTCGGAATTGTAATTCAAGATATCTGCAACGTAATTGTGACTAGGCGAAACGACCGATAGAGATATCTATAATTCAGTTTTGACTAGGCAAAACTGAATTATAGATATCTGCAATGACGTCATTGAAAACGACATTCAACTCGTCACACATCTTAAATGACAATTGCAGATATCTGTAATTCAGTTTTGCCTAGGCAGAATGACAGTTAAAGATATCTCAAACGTCATCATCCCTACGTTGCTCTATTTAAGATATCCATAAATACGCAATTTCCCTTAAATGGGGAGGGGATAATCATGTCCTTATTTCTATGAACAGAAGCAGAAAGAAGCAGTCATGGCGTTGGCTGTAATAGAAAAAAACAGCAGAAAATGGCATGAAGTTCAACGAGCCCTCGCACAGGGGATTTGTGGAGAGAGAGAACGTCGTTCTATTGGAAGCTGTGAAAGAAATCTCGGAAGAATTGAACATTTGCTGTCACCAGACACGAATAATGAACTCAAAAGCAGTTTGGCTCAACTGAA
Organism: Oryzias curvinotus; assembly: GCA_023969325.1. Lineage (NCBI taxonomy): Eukaryota > Metazoa > Chordata > Actinopteri > Beloniformes > Adrianichthyidae > Oryzias > Oryzias curvinotus. The sequence continues at coordinate 22,116,673 of CM043706.1, forward strand.
AACTCTAATAGAGGCAAATTTCCATCCTGGGGAAAACAGAAGTTTCTCTGTAAGGCACGTTAGTTCAGGTGAGTCTCACTGAATTCATCTTTTATCATACGCATTAACTTGAAAGGGGAAGTCCGGCCGTTTTTAACAAATAAGGTTTTCAGAGAAACACGTGAATGCTTCACTTCACGCGGAATGTTTAAACCCAGACCACTACTCTACGTTTTATGTATGTTTAAGTCCATTTACTAACTTTTTTATATAGAAGAATATATGATAATTTAACTTGGGCCATGTTAAAGTCTCATATATTCTTCTGCCAAAAACAGTATAGAAACCATAAAATAATTAGACGACCATTTATTTGCATTAAGCAACTCTATTGTTATTTTTATAATTAGTATTAATATAATTGTTGTATAATGTATTGCCACACTTATAAATGTGAATTATATTATCAGAAAACTGAACATTTAGCGTTGTCAGTCTTTTATTTGTGCTTAATGAATAAAACAACAGTGCCTCGCATTTATGGCTATACTTATTAGAAATACCTATTTATATTTATTAATATGTGCAATCATTAAATGTGTTGGTCTTCCACCACTGTTATGTCCACTGGTCACAGCAATAAATAATTGCATTTCCACAAGTCTCTCCATTTCCAGTGTATCTATTCTATTCATTAACAATATTTTATTTTAGTGCACGTATGAGAATTAGTATGATGATAAATTAAAAAAAAAAAAAACAGTCCAATGCTGCTTAAAGGCTTAAACTTAGTTGACTTTTTCTTTTTGTAGGGAGAAGAGGCCGACCAGCCATTGATGTTACCAGAGAACACATTGAATTTCTGCTGAAGCAAGGTCATACAATTTCAAAAACTGCTGAAATACTGGGATGCTCCTCATCATTTTTGTACAAGAAATCAAAGTTGTTGGGTATACCTGTTAGAAGTATGCTGTCTGCAATAGATGATGGGGAACTAGAACAACATGTGAGGCAACTTCAGAGCCAATATCCTAATTCTGGAAATGAGGTAATTGGAGGTCTTCATCTTTTGGCTCTATTTCATTCACATTTGGGTGGTATTGTTTTGGGAATATCATGCCAGAAGATAATTTGACAAATCTGTTGCAGATGATCAGAGCCATGTTGCGTGCACAGGGTGTGCTTGTTACACGGTCCAGGGTGCGTGAGATGTTGACGCGGGTCAATCCTACTGCTGCTGCAAGGAGATGGAGCCAGACAGTTGCAAGACGTGTTTATCATGTACCTTACCCCAATAGTTTGTGGCACATTGATGGGAACATGCGTCTCATAAGGTTATTATTACTATACTTGTCATTTGTTTTATATTTTGAAAATAACTTCAGCAAGTAGAAAAAGTTTACAGCTATATAGTTCCAGATGACTGTCAATAGTCTTAGAATCTTCCAGTAATATTTGTTTTTCGATCTTTCTAGATGGGGTTTTGTGATTCATGGAGCAATTGATGGATACTCCCGTCTGATTACTTACCTCAACTGCAGCACAGACAATCGTGCCACAACAGAGCTTTCCCAGTTTTTGAAAGCAACATGCCTCTATGCCCTACCATCAAGAGTTAGATCTGACCATGGTGGTGAAAACATCCTTGTTGCTTTTTTCATGCATCTAGCTTAAGGACTTGAACACAGAGGGTTCATAACCGGACGATCAGTTCACAATCAGAGAATTGAACGCCTTTGGTGTGATGTATTTCTGCATGTGTTGCAGCACTTTTACCTCATGTTCTACTCCTTAGAGGATTCAGAGGTTCTAAACCCAGATGATGATGTCCACAGACTTTCACTGCATATTGTTTATCTTCCTGAAATTAAAAAAAGACTGGAGCAGTTTAGACAGGCCTGGAACTTCCACCCGTTGCGAACAGAAAACAATCGCACACCATCTCAACTCTGGACAGAGGGCATGCTCAAAAACATTGCAACAGACAGCACAGCTGTCAACAATGTGTTTGGGGAGAATCCCTACAGCGACCAACGCATTGATACCATCCTAGCGCAGTATGGAATTCAAACACTGCCTCCACTTGATGAGGAAGAGTTCCCAGCTGTTCATGTAGAACCACCTCAACTCATCCTCACTCAGCAACAACAGACATCTGTACACAATGCAATCCAACACCTTTCGGATCTAAAGTTAAAATATCAGGCTTGCTGTACTGCTATAATCAGTATTTTGCAAACATAGGTATAGTTTAATTCCAAGTCCAAAAGTTCATTGGCTGCATATGTGATTCAGGACTGAAAGACCGCTTTGAAGTTTTATTTTCTGTTAAAATAAGGTGGTATGGGCAGTGCAGGTGATGGAGCTAATGCTAGGTGTGCTAAATTTAGCACACGTTTGGTGCTGTATTATGTTTTTTTTTTTTTGTACTACTGTTGCCTGACAATATTTGTATGATTCCTTTCTTCTCGCATTGTGTTCTAATTTGTAGAAAAAGTGGAAAACCATCTAATTAGTATGAATGACATTGAAAATGTTGAACAAAACTCTTTATATAGGACAAATTGGATTGAAAAGATTAATAAAAAAGATGAATAAACTGGTAATGTATGAAAAACTGAATGTTTATTGGTTTGAATGAGAATTTTAGATCAACAGTTGAGGAGAGAGGTTTAACTGCCAAAATCACCCCAACTTCAATCCACTAATGGGAACAGACTGAGTGGTGATGGGGACAGGTTACTATGACAACAGTTGAGGTTGACATACAGCCAGACTTTGTTTGCCTTCTCTGCATTTACCGTTGTACATGAACCAAACATACTGGCTGTTATGAGTTATTTCAAACTCACCAAATTATAAGCCCAATGATTTATTAAAGTTGGTAAATACAGGATATCTAATACTTTAGATCAATCTCAGTGTTATTATAGTAACCATGAACTATAAACCCAATGTGTCGTATAATCTAAAGAAAAAAATACATCTTCAAAACAAGGTATAGAAACATAACTTAAAAATAATTTAAAGAAAAAAAAACTACACAAGTTTGAGCTAGCTCAAAAAACTCAATATTCAATCAACTGAATTGAACCATTTTTTGTTGAAGTGACCTGCTTCAACAGCATTCTGTTCAATAACTTTCAAGCAAAAACATAGATCAAGTGAACTTCCATTAATATATTTTACATACAGTGACATCATGCAAGTCCAAAGGTTGGAGCTTGCAAAATTCCCTCAGTCATGTGTTGTTTGAAGGCTTCATAGGAAGAGTGCAGTGGCAGGCGGAGTACAATAATACACGTATTTGCTTCTGGGAAGATTCTGTTGCCCTCATGAAGGAACTGAATTTGAGGATGGTGTGGAAATCCCAGTGGAGGCACTGTTGAAGCTCCAGATGTAAACTCCAATACCTTCTCTAGGGTGACTGGACTGCATTCTCCTTCTGTAACGCAAGAAAGTGGTGAGAAACCGGATTTTATGTTTAGGCCACAACGTCTAGCCCAACCTTTGGTATGTGTTACTTCGGAGCAATGGGCACACTGACAGGGGACCACAAAAGCCTCAGTGTTATTATAACATAATAAATAGCATACCTTCAATATCAATTAACCAGTCCCGCCAAAAGCATATAGTCATGTTTTCTCTGTCTCTCCTGTTGCTGCCTTGCACAGAGAAGTCCACATCAAATAAAGTGCATAGGTCCTTCGCCTGCAGTGGAATCTCCTCACTGACAAACATGTTGTAGAACACTGCCGGATTCTTCCTCAGCTCCTCCAGTAAACCAAGTGTTTTTAACCCCTCAACAAACCTATACAAACATTTTAGAATGTGTGAATTGTCCTGGCCAAAAACAGTTTAATTTTTCAGACAGCTATGACAGGTGAGGCACTTACTGGTCCAGGGCAGTCGCCAATCTTCCATTGACGAAGAAGTCTGCAGCTGACTGGACAAGGGAGTCCTTCTCCTCCAGGCTGGACACATGTCTTAAGGCACCTATAATGCTGAGACTATCTGCTGCCTCTGCAATCGCACTGTTAGCCTCTCGGACTGTTGTTGCTTCCTGTATCTAAAAAGAAAGACAGAGGGAAAAAAAAAGAAAAAAAAGATAGTGAGCAGCTTGTAAAGATACCTTCCCTATATAAATTAGATGTTTAAGCAATAAAGCACTGGTGTTCATGAGAATGTTCATGGATATCCTAACGGCTATGGTTCGGCCACAACCATGAGGCTGAAGGCCAAGTGTCGCAGGTAACCTGAACACGTTTGAAGCCATTCATAAATCATAGAAAATAAGGCTGTGTCACTGTACTGTACATTCAATGTATAACAACTTTTTCCTGCTTACTTTTATTAACAGTTCCCTGAAAGCATGGTCACCAACTTCATCCACCGTGGCCGGGGGGGTTGGTATCCCACAGATTTGATTGAAAAGTCTTTCGGAAAAGAAATGTGGACCGACTCCTCCATGGACCACACACACAGCAATCATTTTTGCCACCCACATGTACAGTTTAGTCTGCAAAGCTAAAATGAAAGAAAGAACAGTCAAATCTTGCTCTGCTGTAATGCTTGTTCAATTAACACCTTGAAATGCTATAACTAATAATAGTGCTACTACAACTAACTTTTTATTGCACATTTTAAAACATGCTTTAAAAAGGTGATTCAGTACATTAAAGAAATGAAGAATCATTGAAAAATCCTAAACAAGAGTTAACAATTTCAGGCAAAATAACTATAAAGATAAACACGTGAAGAAACCTGCCCAATACATAAAAAAACAATCAGAACAAACAAATCAGACAGGAGAAATAAGGGAGCAAACATGTTTCAGTGATATACATTTCTAGAATTGTGCCAGTTGAAGGAGTACAGTCCTAACAATGTGGGCTTCCCTACCTTGAGTATCAAGAGACAACTGCCGGTCTTTCTCATGTCCCTCAAAGATATTTGACTGGTGGACGGCCCTCATCAACAGCAGGTACTCTCTAGTCGGGCCACCTTCATCAACTGCCCCTTCACCATTGTCATCTTCATCCACAAACACAACATCCAATTTTGCTTCAGGGTTGAAGAACCTACGCTTGAATGCCCGCAGGCTACAAAGTAAAACATTATCCCTGCACACATTTATTTGGTTGCTTGTTGGACAGAATCTCCCATCAACTTTGCTGACCATTTTTTTCAATATGGTCTGTAGATCAATTCTGCAAACAAAGAAGTTCATGCATTTTATTTCAACCACCTGATTAAATGTAAAATGATATAGAAAATAAAACATCTACATACCCTGGAAAAATATTAAATCAACTTAATGAGAAAAACTCACTCATCCACAGGTCCTCCGAGGTGATGTGTTGATACAGGAGACGGATTTTGTGAAACCGACTCATCTTGTTCATCAAGAATAATGATTGGTTCTTGGACAGAAGAAGGAGAGAGTGATGGTTCATCATAAAGAGTCAGGATTTCTGGTGGTTCTGAGAACAGAGTGAGCAGTGGCTGGGTGGAGGGCTCAGGCAGCAGAGAGCAGTCGGGGGGCTCAGGCAGCGGAGAGCGGTCGGGGGGCTCAGGCAGCGGAGAGCGGTCGGGGGGCTCAGGCAGCGGAGAGCGGGTGGAGGGCTCAGAGAGACTTGGCTGGGTGGAGGTCTCAGGCAGTGATGACTGACCGTGTGATGTATGGTGTAAGGAATCAGCTCCACTTTGTTGATAGAGAATTTCCTGAAGACAAACATGCAGAATACATGAGCTTCCACAAACGAAAAAACGTTCAGTTTTGATTTGAGTCAGGAAATAAAAATGCAACACATTTACCTGTACATCCTTATTTGAAAACCAAAGCACATATAGAGTTGAGGATGCTTTAATGCCATGATCAATTATTGACCCGGAGGAACTACTCCCAACTGATCTAGATGATGCAGCTTCTTGCACCACAAAGATTTCACTGGCAATATCATCTTGTCCCACAAAGTCAAACAAGATCTAAAAAGATGTGAAACAGTCAAATTTTATAACCCATTGAACCACTGAGAAGACACTTGATATTTTCTTAAGCTGAACAAACATCACCTGGATTGGCTCTGACAAACGAAATTTCCTCATATTGGTGTGTCCATTTGGATATTTAAATTTGATCAACACCCCATCTGAGGGTTCCTCACATGCAGACATTCGCTGACGTCTTGCCTCAATAGCCTGAAACGTGATCTCTCCTTAAAAAAAAAACCCTTCCTCTAGTTTATCAAAGTAATTTATTATAGACAAACCTTTTGACGTCTTTCCTCACAAGCCTGATAGACTAGTTGCTTCCTCTCCTATTAAAATACCACATTAAATGTACACATGCATTTTGTAAGAGAATGTAAACCATATGTAAAACTTGGAAGCATTACCTTCTCCTCATCCACCAACAAACTTGTGTTATAGTCCTGGTCTTGCTGGGCACGTATTGCTCGCCATTCTTGAAGAGCCTAAAGCAAAAAACAAAACAAAACAAAAAAATAAATAAATAAAAAAAAAAAAAAGGCATTTCTCAGAAATCACTATTAAATAGTAGGCTACAGGCACATAAAATGGATAAATACTATACATTCTATACAGTTTCAAAGTTGGTTACCTGATTTCCAACCACACTTTGAGCTTGGGTACTCTCAGCCACAGGCGCGGTCTCATCTTGTACCGGAGCAATTGAGAGTGTTGGGAATGAATTTCTGGATATGGCAGAGGATGTGGATGCCACCTGGTTCTACACAAAAAAAATCCAAATGATTTCACCTTCAGCCATAGAACACACACTCATAGTGGAAACAAAATACATCATTAGAAAATATCCATAGGTAGAAAACTTAATATATATGCATAGTAGACATAAAAACCATTAGATATGCAATCATTTTAATATGGACCTGATCTGAAACCACTTGAGAGGTCTCATCTACTGCTGGAGCTGCGAGTGGTGCAAATGACTTCAGGGACATGGCAGAGGGTGGTGATGTTACCTGAGCATAGAGAGGGTAACTTCAGTTATAGGTATAGACATTACAGAGAACACATTTTTATGATTGTAGTATGATTTAAATCCCTGTGTGTACTTCCATACCTGCAACACAGTGGCTCGTGGCACAATGTAAAGCCTGCTTTTGCCAACAACAGCTTTAAGTTCCTTCACAGAACTAACTTGCAATTTCTGGATCTTGCGTCCTTTGCCTGTCCTTGCCAATTCAAAGCCTACCAAATTTAAACTGATGCGAGGGTAGCTTTGGCAAACATAGTTGTTTAATTCAGATAAACTCCAGTTTAACCCAATCTTTGAGTTGCTGCGTCCGGCTTCCATTGACTCGTGCACAGGTTTTCCTAAGAATGGAAGTGTAAACATCAGTATAATCGGTTCCTAGTGGCAAAGCAACATAAATCACAGTGTTGCCAAACCCCAAAAGTAGAGCTGTGTGACTTCTACAGTTAACCTAAAATCATTTGTGTTTCTACTAAGTTTACAGCTTTGAAACTAAACTAACCCTACACTCCTAAGAAAATTGCATAACATATGACAGAAGAAAGAACCTGGTCACACTCACACAGTCATCACACATTTGACCATATGTGAAAGAACATTAACATACAATATATGGTGTAGCTTAGTGTCTGAATGCACAACCCAGATCCTCACACTAACCATAACCATTGACTAACTTCAGATAGCTGATGAAAAAGGATTCATTGGAAAGTATTCCTGGACACTTTCAAAGTGATGCCTTGGCATGAGAAAGTGTTGCATAGGTGTAACTATTAAAATGGCTACATGGAAACTTGGAAATGCATCAAATAGTAAACTTCTCTGCAATATTTCTTTAAAACAAATGCTACATGTATGTATCTATGTACATGTACATAGTCAAATGTTTCCCAATATAGACACAGTATAACAAATCGGACCATACAGGCTCAAGCAAACATAAAATCCAAAGCAGCTCATTCTATAGCTTTCTTTGCAAGATGGTTAGATAATAAGGTGTAAAAGTAAATAACACAATTCTCATCTGCTTCAATCTCATGTTTACCTAATCCATGTTTTGCTAGTTCCTCAAGTACTGTTGTGGGGGGCAGAAAACCATTATCTGGCCCTGGAAGGAGGAAAAGTTTTGCCTGCCAAATAGGGTTTTCCCTGCGGCCACCAGATCCTTCTGTAAAGCAAAAATACATAATGGTCAGCTGTGATTCTTGGTTAAAATGTGCCTGTGCGTCTATTTATGAGTGAGATTCACACCAATACATTTTATTAATGATGCTGACATCCATGATGTTCTTGTTATTTTAAATGTACAAGACTATCTATGAAACTTTCCATGTTATGTCATGGAAGCTGATCTTTAAACACAATTTTTGGGGTTTCAGACTTATTCTTATGAAGATGTGGTTTAAATGCATCAAAACAGAAGTACTTGCAAAGACATATATATATATATATATATATATATATATATATATATATACCCTCTACATTTTTTTAATGTAATCTTTAGTTTTTCCTTTTCTCTGTATCCCCACGTCCATGAGTCTGTAATTAAATAAATAAATAAACAAACGTGGGGTAGCCACATCCTGTGGTGACAAAAAAAACGTCTTAGGCAAACTCTTTAAACGAACAAGGTTTTCAATGCTCGAGTTCATGTGTAGGGACCCTTATAATACAACAAGCAAAGTGTCCTGTTGTGTCGAGCCTTGTTGATATAAAACAAAAGTTATTTTAATGTGTATTTGCTGTAGTTCTAGCCCCTAGCAAACCACCCGTTCAAAAAGTCACTAGACCGTGACCGTGAAGACAGTCAATCTTACAGTTTTTGTCGTCAATGAATAATATCATTTTAAATGAACGTCTGACTCCAGAACATTCACAGACTCCCTATATGCATTTTGGCAACTGTTTTGCTGTAAGTTATTAAACAACTAACGTTACCCCGAACTTCTGATATAGCACATTAGCAAATGATGTTAAAAGAAAAATTACCTCGAACACGATGTATTCGCCGGCGAAATAGTCGTCTTGTTGTGGAAAGTAAGGTTGAATCATTACTCGCCACCAGCTCCTGTCTTGCACGGGCTGCAGCATTAAAAAGACGATTAAAAACTGCTTCGACCGCTGGCTGCTCCGACATGGTGCTAATCAGTGCTAATTACAAGCTAGCTATGGTAGCAGGTGCGATTTGAATGATTGAATTGATTGGAACGCCACGCTCTGCTCCCGCCTAATGGTGTGATGCGGGCCTAATTTGCATAAAGATATCTGTGACGTCATTTCGCCTAGTCAAAACTCTAATTCAAGATATCTGTAATTACATTTTGACTAGGCGGAATGGACATTACAGATATCTCAAGTTTCAGATATCTCTATTCAAATTTCATTTCAAGATATCTGTAACTTCATTATAGATATCTACAATTAAATTATGACTATCCCTAACTCCAGTTTGAGATATCTACTACGTCATTTTGACTAGTCATAATTCCAGTTATAGATATCTACAACGTAATTTCGCCTAGTCAAAACTTAATTTAAGATATCTGAAAAGGACCATGTAGATATCTTGAATTGATTTGAATTAAAGATATCTTGAACTAGAGTTTTGACTAGTAAGAATGAAATTGTAGATATCTGAAACTGGAATTACAGATATCTACAATTCAGTTACAGATATCCGTAATTCATGAAGTGGATATCTGCAACTGAATTGTAGATATCTGTAATTACAAACCCCATACAAATGAATGGTGAAAGTGATGTCATTTGTCCTAGGAATAATATGTTTGAGGATATCTGAAATTACGATTACGGATAGGAAGAATGTAGTTGCGGATATCTGAAATGTTCTTTTTGACTAGGCAAAACTCAAATAAAGATATCTACAATGTGAATTCCGGATAGTCAAACTTAACTTTTAAATGTTAAAATGGCCTGCCATACAAGTCAGTCCCAACAGATAAGAATGAGGAGAGAGGTTCAGATGATGATGATGATAGAGAGAAAGAGAGACGATGAGCTGATGATGAAGAGGGAGAAGAACAGAGAGGAACAGAGGGGGGGGCAAGGCATTACTATTATTATTGAGGCAAAACACGGTTGAAAATGGCTTTCAAAAATTTTCTGCTGGGTCGTATCCATAAGAATTAATAAGATACGATAATAAGTAATGACATATATACATTTGAACAATAAACATGTTGTGAGGATGTTTAGATGGCCTTAGGAAGGGTGGATGGGAATCATGTGCATGTGCATTTATGTCTGTGTTTGTGTTTGTGTGTGTGTGTGGGGGGGGGTTTGCATACCCCTATGAAGCAGATGATCGGTAGTTGTGCCCCTGTATATAGTATGTAGCTATACTATATAACTTTTGATTGACTGCTACAAGATGGGAAAACAAGAGAAAATCTCATCAAAGCTACCCTGAAAAAAACGGGAAAAGTGAGGTTGTTCAATTTACAAATACTAAGTATATTTGTTTAATAGTGTAGCGGACTGAGTTGGTCTGGGTAGATGTTGGTCATTCCAAAATCCCAAAGTTACTTGAACGCATCATGCAGAGGGGGGTTGGGTCTCTCTGGTTCATTCAGCGGTTGCGAGAGAGAGTTCTAGAGAGTTTTGAGAGTGGCTGCATGTTGTACGGCGTTGGTTACGGCCTACAGTAGCCAAAATAAAAATCACAAAAAGGATTTGGTCTCCGTGCCTCAGTGACTCGGGAAAAGAGGACGCTACATTTGGTGTCAGAAGTGACCGGACTTGTCGCCTTGGAGACCGCAGCTCGCATTACCGTGGCGACCCTTTTCGACCGCAGCAACTCTGCACTATGTTTCCCACGGACACGTTCTGCAAGACTGAGGAGGTGAGAGGAGCTCACGGAATGGAAGACAGCGACAAGGAAAAAGAACATAAAGAGCGGGTGAAGCGGATGGTTGCTAGCTTGGCTGCAGATGCTGGATTGGGTCGCTGTAAAGAGCCCGCGCTTCAAGATTCACGTCCGAAGGCGGGAACGGTAAGAGCTCCGCCTCCATTAGGGCTTCACGATTCTGTTCCTCCATCAATGAAGACGCCCAGATATGACGGCAAAGTGGATTGGGAAGCTTTTCAAGCACAGTTTGAACTGTTAGCTCGTGCTGCACGCTGGTCAAATGAGGAGAAAGCCCTGCAGTTAGCGATGTGCCTCACTGGTGATGCCCTGTCCTGCTTACTGCTGCTGTCACCGGAGGACAGGTGTGACTATAATGCTTTAGTGGGCACACTGAAGAGGAGATTCGGCCAATGCTCCACAGCCAGCCTCCTTCGCTCAGAGTTGTGCAGCCGGCACCGCCGCTCAGGGGAGCAGTTAAGAGATCTGGCTGTTGACATTGAGAGATTAGTCCACCAGATTTATGCTCACATGCCCCCAGCCATTCAGGGAGAGCTAGCCCGGGACCACTTCATGCAGGCACTAAGACCAGATGACCTTCGTGTTCAAACCCAACTAGCACACCCTAAATCACTGCAGGAGGCCCTGGAGCTGGCCACAGAGAGAGAGATGCTGTGGAGGCCCTCCTCCAGGGTGGAGCCTGAGGCCCCACCTAGGGTCAGAGCTGCAGGTTTGTCAGAGTCCGACACCAGGGGGCCTGCATGGGCAGAGGAGCTGACCCAGTTAGTGAGAGCCGTGACACTGAGGAATGAACAGGCGTCCAAGGCCCGTCCGCAAAGAGACTGGAACCGACCCAGAGCATGCTGGGGTTGTGGGAAACCTGGCCACTTGATTCGTGACTGTCCTCACAACCAGGGAAACGGGGACGGGACCGCATAAGCGGGACAATGCGGCACCCCAAAAAAATGTCCCGATTGGACCCACAGAAATGGACTGCTGACCAAGCGGGGGGCAAAGAAGACCAACCGGAGAGACTTGTGACCTTGGGCCGAACCTGGGTTGGTGACTGTTGGTTCACAACTATAAGTGTTGATGGAGCGTCATGCTCAGCCCTAGTGGACACGGGCTCATCTGCAACATTGGTTACCCCTGCAGTAGTGAGGAATAATACAACCATCCTTCCTACCGCTGTCATGCTACAGACTGTTACGGGGGAACGGACTTCCATGCAGGGGGAGGCTGTAGTGACTCTGGAGGTGGGAAACCAGCGAGTGGATTGGCCTGTGTGGGTTGCTGACTTGGAAGAATGCATACTAGGCCTTGATTTTTTGCGGGCCCAGGGCTGTGTTATTGATACCAAGAGAGGAACCCTTACATTGTCTGATGGACATGTTACTCAGATGACCCATATTCCCTCTAGATCGGGGTCCCATGTGGTTCACACTCTGTCCATGACTGACAAGACCCAGTCTGATTCAAACGAAAGAAAGAGCTCTGTCTCTAATGTTTATCCAGATGTGCCAACTGAACCATCTGTAAATAGCACACCTGCAGACACAGAAAAGATTGCGGCAGTGAGGGACGTATGGAAGAGGAACTGCGAGGGTCTGTCACCTGACGAGCAAGCGCTGCTGTGGAGTCTTCTGCTAGAGTTCAAAGACTGTTTTTCTGTGTCTGAATGATGATATGGGTCAGACTGACCTCATCAAGCATGACATTGACACAGCTGGCGCCCAGCCCATTAGAACCAGACCCCGAAGGCTTCCTTTGGCTAGACAGTCTGCGGCGGAAAAAGCCCTGCTGGAGATGCAACGGGCGGGGCTCATTGAGCCCTCCACAAGTCCATGGGCTTCAGCAGTCGTCATGGTGCCAAAGAAAAACAAAAATGAATGGCGTTTTTGTGTGGACTTTAGAGCTCTTAACAAGGTAACCAGGAAAGACCCCTATCCTCTCCCACGCATTGATGAGACTCTGGATGCAGTAGCAGCATCATCCTGGTTCTCCTCTCTGGATCTGCGCAGTGGGTACTGGCAGGTACCCCTGGCTCCTGAAGCAAAACCAAAAACTGCCTTTGTTATTGGTGGGGGCCTCTGGCAGTTCAAAGTTCTCCCTTTTGGCCTCTGTAACGCCCCCGCCACGTTTGAAAGACTGATGGACAGGGTTCTGATGAACATTCCTCGCTCAGAGTGTGTGGTGTACCTGGATGACATTCTGGTCCACGGCTCCTCATTTGCTTCAGCCCTGGAAGCGCTCAAGCGAGTGTTGGGCAGGGTGGAAGCTGCAGGCCTGAAACTACATCCCCAAAAGTGTTGCTTCATGCGGCAGGAGGTCACCTTTCTGGGACACAGACTCCAAGGGGGTGGGGTCACCACAATGCACGACAAGATTGAAGCAGTTCGGGACTGGCCTACACCCACATCTGCACACGACTTGAAGAGTTTTCTGGGTCTGGCCTCTTACTATAGGAAGTTTGTCAAGGGTTTTTCATGCATAGCTGCACCTTTGTTTTGTCTGTTACAGAAGGGGGCAATCTTTGTGTGGACTGATGAATGTCAGACAGCTTTTGTTCAGCTAAAGAAAGCCCTGACTGAAGCACCTATCCTGTTTCCACCTGACCCTGCTCTGCCTTTTTTACTAGACACAGATGCCAGCAATGTGGGCTGTGGTGCAGTTCTGTCCCAGGTAACACCTGTGGGGGACAGAGTGGTTGCATACTACAGCCGGACATTTAACAAAGCTGAGCGACGCTACTGCACCACCCGAAGAGAACTCCTCGCGGTGGTCAGTGCCATTAGACACTTCAGATATTACCTGGGGGGTCTCCATTTCACTGTCAGAACTGATCATGCTGCCCTACAGTGGCTGATGTCTTTTAAGGAGCCGGAGGGCCAGCTGGCACGTTGGATTGAGGAGCTACAGGCCTTTGATTTTGAGGTTCTGCACAGGCCGGGAGCACGGCACCAGAACGCTGATGCACTATCACGGCGACCATGTGTGGCAGAGGACTGTCGCTATTGTGAGAAGAGAGATGGGCAAGACAGTAAGTGGCTGAAAGTGGATGTGCAATGCGCCTTGCTGTGCACTCAACCTTCAACAGGTGCTGGAACGCTCAACACTGTTGATGCCGCAGAATGGAGACGTCAACAGCAGGAAGATGCTGATGTGAAGCATGTCCTCTCATGGGTGGAGGAGAAGCGAAGGCCATCCTGGGAGGAAATCTCCATGCTCTCTAGAACAACCAAAGGTCTGTGGTCTCTCTTTGAATCTTTACGTCTGTGTGATGGTGTGCTACAGAGAGGCTGGAAGGAGCCGGCCACAGGTGAGATACGTTGGCAGGTGGTGGTGCCAAAAAGCCTGCGCTGCACTGTCCTTCAAGCTATGCATGGGGCCCCCGGTTCTGGACACTTTGGAGTCTCCAAAACTCTCCGTAGGCTCAGACAAGGTTTCTACTGGGGCCAGAGCCGTCGAGACGTGGAAGAATTCTGCAAAAAGTGTGACCCCTGCACAGCACGCAAGGGCCCAGTGGGTCGGTCACATGCCCCCCTACAGCAGTTTCCTGCAGGTTTTCCTATGGAGAGAGTGGGGATTGATGTTCTAGGTCCCTTTCCTCGGTCAGAAAAGGGTAACCGGTTCATTCTCACTGCAATGGATTACTTTACAAAGTGGCCTGAGGCCTACTGCCTGCCTGACCAGGAAGCAGAGACTGTGGTGGATGCACTGGTGGAGGGGATGTTTAGTAGGCTTGGGGTACCGGAGGCAATTCACACAGATCAGGGAAGGAACTTTGAGTCCAAAGTTTTTGCAGCCATGTGTGAAAAACTGGGCTCCCACAAAACCCGTACCACCCCCCTACATCCACAGAGTGATGGGCTCGTCGAGAGGTTTAACCGCACATTGGCTGAGCAGCTGGCCATCGTGGCAGATAAACATCAACGAGACTGGGATACCCATGTACCCCTGCTACTCATGGCCTACAGGTCGGCTGCCCAGGACTCAACTGCCTGTTCTCCTGCTTTACTGATGCTGGGCAGGGAGATACGTACACCGGCAGAGATGGCAATGGGAAAACCCCCAGAGGTGCCCAGGGACCCCCCAGGGTCGGACTATGCAAGGAAGTTGCAAGACCGGCTGGAGTCTGCTCACAACTTTGCAAGGAACAAGCTGCTGAGTGCGGGACAAAGACAAAAAAGGAATTATGATGTGCACACTAGGGGGCGTCACTTTCAGGTGGGAGAGTTGGTGTGGGTCTACAATCCTCAAAGGAAGAAAGGCAGGTGTCCAAAACTGGACAGTGACTGGGTGGGCCCTTGTGAGATATTGGAGAGACTTGGTGAGGTGGTTTACAGAGTTCTCCTACCCCCTAGGGGCAGGAAGGTGGCACTACATCGAGACAGGCTGGCTCCTTACAGAGGTGCTGCAAGGTTAGAAACCCCCACATGGGAGACGGAGAAGACTACAGCGAGTGTTCCTGTGTCGTTGAGACCTTCAAAGAGACCAGTTAAGCACTCGGTGGCTGGAAATCCCACCGTGGGAACTGCAAGCTCCATTCCTCCAGATGCCTGTGGGTCACCTGGGGTCACTTCGACTAGCCCCACAATGAGTGTGCGGCCGCAGAGAGCTCGACGACCGCCTGCTCATCTGAGAGACTTTGTTCCACCTCGAGGACGAGGTTTTTTTGGGGGGGGGGGATAGTGTAGCGGACTGAGTTGGTCTGGGTAGATGTTGGTCATTCCAAAATCCCAAAGTTACTTGAACGCATCATGCAGAGGGGGGTTGGGTCTCTCTGGTTCATTCAGCGGTTGCGAGAGAGAGTTCTAGAGAGTTTTGAGAGTGGCTGCATGTTGTACGGCGTTGGTTACGGCCTACAGTAGCCAAAATAAAAATCACAAAAAGGATTTGGTCTCCGTGCCTCAGTGACTCGGGAAAAGAGGACGCTACAATATGAATAAAACTATTTACTTTCGAAACATATTACAATCTTGAAGATCACACCTAATTTCTAGCAGTGTTACATTTATATGTTTAGATCATGTTGACAAAACATGAAATAGTTGTTTGTGCCCTTTGCCCCTGAATTTTGGATTAGTAAACCCCGTCAGTCGAGCATTCTAGGAGGGGGGAGAAATTTTGGAGTCCGCCATTTTAGAGAAGCTGCAAGCCCCTGCTGGCTGAAGGGGCTTGGAAAAGGTGAGTTGAATTCACTCTAAAAAACTAATTTAAGGAAGTGGGAGACGTCATATGTATTATTAATGTTAGTTTTCATGGGGAAGAGCTTTGTAACCACTTTTATCATAGTTATCAACGTTAAGGCTATGAGGCACGCGCCACTTTTGTCCCTGCCGGCCGCAGCCCTCGATGGCAGTCAGGTAGGGGGGGTGTGCTCGGTGTGTTGTACTTTATTCAGCGGTAAACGCTGTGAGTTCCAATAATGCGCAGGGAATAGTGGTGAGTAGTTATGTCGGGGGTATTTGCTCTTGATGAAGGGGGAGTAGGCGCTCGCGGGCACGGCGGGTTTTTCCCCCCACAGGAAAAGCGGCATAACATTGTTGTGGGGGTTCATCGTCACTTTAGTGGACTTCCTTTAGCTAAATCCCGCGTTGTGGAGACCGAATTTGAATGAAAATGTGAGAAGCTACTGTTCTTGAAATTCAGCGTTTCAGAACCGTTCTATGAGCTAGCTTAGTGGACGGCATGATCTGATCAGCACACAGTGTACTTCTGTGTCGCAGTCAGCTGTCAATCATTCTCCGTGCCGCGTCTCGTGCTCAGCAAGTGTTTGGTCAAGTTAACATGATAAATCTTTGATTTCAAGCAGAGCTTTTGTTTTTATTCTATATGCTGAACAATTTTTCTGCGGAGATTTGAGAGTTTAAAATGAAGAGAAAATATTCATTAATTCATTCATCTTCTGCTGTTTTATTCCTTTCGGGGTCACGGGGCTGCTGGAGCCTATCCTGGCCAAAGCAGGGGACACCCTGGACAGGTCGCCAGTCTGTCACAGGAGAAAATATTCATGTCCTTGGGAGAGAAACAAAAACGTGTAGGAAAAAGTTTTACAGTCTTACAACGTTGGCAATCCTACTTCTAAGATTTCCCCTATTTTGGAATAAGTAAGGGAATACAGTATGGGGGGGGAGGGGATTAGTTATTCCAGATCTTGCTTAGTTTTTAGTCTCCATTAAAATTCGTGGGGTTCTCGGTGGGCCGTTTGAATCCTGTGAGGGGGTGGGGGTGGGGGCGCAATGTGGTTGCTGGTCTCATTTCTTCAAAATAGTTTTTTTGTATATTGCAGCTATTGATTTCAAACCAATGCAATGTGTTTAGTTAGTACAATTACGCAACAAAGCTGTGGAAGTGTTACAATTTGTTTTTATTTCAAATGTAACAGAGACTCAGAAATCTCTGTCCTGCCTGCAGAGCTCATCACACACTACCAACTGCTCCTCCCTGATGCTCGGGTCCATTGATGCTCTGGTCTTCACTGAGTCAGGTGGGTCCCTCTCTCCATACATCAAAGCCAACTTCAGCGTCGTCTAGCCAATTCACATCACGGTGAGATAACATTTGTGTCTGTTTTATTTATTGTTATAATTTTTTTGGGAAACTAAAGTTATAAATATATATATGCTTTTATTGTCTTTGTCCATTGTACAATTAAATTAAAGCTAACAGCGCTCAGCTTGCAGCTACCTCAACGTTTCACGTCATTTTCTTATTTAAACAATTTTATACACAGATTGTTTGCAGTTTTTTCCTTGTGAAGTCAAATGCTTTTATTCTGTTGTCAGGTTCTCCTGGTGAGGCTCCTTGCACTGACCACATCGCTGGAGGCGAGGGCCTGCCTCATTCAAATTTATGGCCCCCTGTGACCGGGGGAAAAAACTTTGGGGGAAAAAAAACACTTCATCAACACTTTTTGTTCTCTTCTGTTTTTTTTGTTGGGTCTGGCTAAGTCAGAGGAGGAGAGGCACCGCCTCCAACGAATCTATGGCTCCAATTAAAATAGTAGGTTTGACTCCTCCTGCTATTTGTGTGAACAGATGAGTCGGTGAGCTAACAAACTGCTCAGCTTGTAGCTACCTCAACGTTAACCGTTTCACGTATGTCTCCCGTCTCCCGGCAAATAGAGTGAGTTTGAAGTCTTTGCTCAAAAACATGACATGTCTCTTTAACCAAGGTACATTTAAAGAATGATACACTCACTTGTAGCTACCTCAGCGTTAACCGCTTTATGTATGTCTCCCGTATTACCAGATGCAAAACCCACCGCCTCTAAGGTCGCCTCAAATGCCCCCGCTTTAAAGGCAGTGGCATTCGGCCACAAATCCGGCCAGGAAGGGGCAACGGGTTAGGCAGGAGAACCGAGTGAGTTATAAGTCTGCTCAAAAACATGACATGTCTCTTTAACCAAGGTACATTTAAAGAATGATACACTCGCTTGTACCTACCTCAGCGTTAACCGTTTCATGTATGTCTCCGGTCTTGTCAGCAACCACCAATGAATTATGTCAAAAGAATTCCCGCCCAGAGCCCCCCTTTTGTGGCAAAGTGCCACTAATCAGGCCAGGGAGGCAGAGAGGGTGAAGAGAGAAAATCAAGTGAGTTACAAGTCTTTGCTCAAAAACATGACATGTTTCATTAACCAAGGTACATTTAAAGAATGATACACTCGCTTGTAGCTACCTCAGCGTTAATCACTTTATGTATGTCTCCCGTATTACCAGATGCAAAACCCACCGCCTCAAATGCCCCCGCTTTAAAGGCAGTGGGATTTGGCCACAAATCCGGCCTGGAAGGGGCAAAGGGTTAGGCAGGAGAACCGAGTGAGTTAGAAGTCTTTGCTCAAAAACATGACATGTCTTTTTAACCAAAGTACATTTAAAGAATAATGCACCTGTTTGTAGCAACATCAACTTTAACCGCTTTATGTATGTCTCCAGTCTTACCAGAAGCCAACTATGCCTAAACCTGCCACACTCCAAGCTCTGCAGTGGCACAGCGCCGTTAACAGGGCTCGGATGCAAAGAAGGCTTGAGCAAGACAATCTGAGGCATATGTCTTTGCTCAAAAACATGACATTTTTCTTTAACCAAGGTACATTTAAAGAATGATACACTCGCTTGTAGCTACCTCAAGTTTAACCGTTTCTCGTATGTCTCCCGTATTACCAGATGCAAAATCCACCGCCTCTAAGGCCGCCAACTCAAATGCCTCCGCTTTAAAGGCAGTGGCATTCGGCCACAAATCCGGCCAGGAAGGGGCAACGGGTTAGGCAGGAGAACCGAGTGAGTTATAAGTCTGCTCAAAAACATGACATGTCTCTTTAACCAAGGTACATTTAAAGAATGATACACTCGCTTGTACCTACCTCAGCGTTAACCGTTTCATGTATGTCTCCGGTCTTGTCAGCAACCACCAATGAATTATGTCAAAAGAATTCCCGCCCAGAGCCCCCCTTTTGTGGCAAAGTGCCACTAATCAGGCCAGGGAGGCAGAGAGGGTGAAGAGAGAAAATCAAGTGAGTTACAAGTCTTTGCTCAAAAACATGACATGTTTCATTAACCAAGGTACATTTAAAGAATGATACACTCGCTTGTAGCTACCTCAGCGTTAATCACTTTATGTATGTCTCCCGTATTACCAGATGCAAAACCCACCGCCTCAAATGCCCCCGCTTTAAAGGCAGTGGGATTTGGCCACAAATCCGGCCTGGAAGGGGCAAAGGGTTAGGCAGGAGAACCGAGTGAGTTAGAAGTCTTTGCTCAAAAACATGACATGTCTTTTTAACCAAAGTACATTTAAAGAATAATGCACCTGTTTGTAGCAACATCAACTTTAACCACTTTATGTATGTCTCCAGTCTTACCAGAAGCCAACTATGCCTAAACCTGCCACACTCCAAGCTCTGCAGTGGCACAGCGCCGTTAACAGGGCTCGGATGCAAAGAAGGCTTGAGCAAGACAATCTGAGGCATATGTCTTTGCTCAAAAACATGACATTTTTCTTTAACCAAGGTACATTTAAAGAATGATACACTCGCTTGTAGCTACCTCAAGTTTAACCGTTTCTCGTATGTCTCCCGTATTACCAGATGCAAAATCCACCGCCTCTAAGGCCGCCAACTCAAATGCCTCCGCTTTAAAGGCAGTGGCATTCGGCCACAAATCGGGCCAGGAAGGGGTAAAGGGTTAGGCAGGAGAACCGAGTGAGTTATAAGTCTTTGCTCAAAAATATGACATGTCTCTTTAACCAAAGTACATTCTAAGAATGATGCACTCAGTTTCACTACAGTTTCAATACTTTTTTACCTTTTCTCACAATTGAAATGCTTTTCATCAGTGCATCATTTCCACATATGACACCTCATTTTCCACAATATATTTTTTCTCAAAGAAGTACAGTTTATAGTTACAAATACTCTTTTACAATTGTATTTGCTCTTGATGAAGTGGCAGTAGGCGCTTGCGGGCACGGCGGGTTTTTTCCCCCTACAGGCAATGCGGCCTAACATTTATTGTTATTTATTGTTAATTCATTCATCTTCTGCTGTTTTATTCCTTTCGGGGTCACTGGGCTGCTGGAGCCTATCCTGGCCAAAGCAGGGGACACCCTGGACAGGTCGCCAGTCTGTCACAGGAGAAAATATTCATGTCCTTGGGAGAGAAACAAAAACGTGTAGGAAAAAGTTTTACAGTCTTACAACGTTGGCAATCCTACTTCTAAGATTTCCCCTATTTTGGAATAAGTAAGGGAATACAGTATGGGGGGGGGGGGGGGGGGGGGGGGGGGGGGGGGGGGGGGGGGGGGGGGGGGGGGGGGGGGGGGGGGGGGGATTAGTTATTCCAGATCTAGCTTAGTTTTTAGTCTCCATTAAAATTCGTGGGGTTCTCGGTGGGCCGTTTGAATCCTGCGAGGGGGTGGGGGCGCAATGTGGTTGCTGGTCTCATTTCTTCAAAATAGTTTTTTTGTATATTGCAGCTATTGATTTCAAATCAATGCAATCTGTTTAGTTAGTACAATTACGCAACAAAGCTGTGGAAGTGTTACAATTTGTTTTTATTTCAAATGTAACAGAGACTCAGAAATCTCTGTCCTGCCTGCAGAGCTCATCACACACTACTAACTGCTCCTCCCTGATGCTCGGGTCCATTGATGCTCTGGTCTTCACTGAGTCAGGTGGGTCCCTCTCTCCATACATCAAAGCCAACTTCAGCGTCGTCTAGCCAATTCACATCACGGTGAGATAACATTTGTGTCTGTTTTATTTATTGTTATAATTTTTTTGGGAAACTAAAGTTATAAATATATATATGCTTTTATTGTCTTTGTCCATTGTACAATTAAATTAAAGCTAACAGCGCTCAGCTTGCAGCTACCTCAACGTTTCACGTCATTTTCTTATTTAAACAATTTTATACACAGATTGTTTGCAGTTTTTTCCTTGTGAAGTCAAATGCTTTTATTCTGTTGTCAGGTTCTCCTGGTGAGGCTCCTTGCACTGACCACATCGCTGGAGGCGAGGGCCTGCCTCATTCAAATTTATGGCCCCCTGTGACCGGGGGAAAAAATTTTGGGGGAAAAAAAACACTTCATCAACACTTTTTGTTCTCTTCTGTTTTTTTGTTGGGTCTGGCTAAGTCAGAGGAGGAGAGGCACCGCCTCCAACGAATCTATGGCTCCAATTAAAATAGTAGGTTTGACTCCTCCTGCTATTTGTGTGAACAGATGAGTCGGTGAGCTAACAAACTGCTCAGCTTGTAGCTACCTCAACGTTAACCGTTTCACGTATGTCTCCCGTCTCCCGGCAAATAGAGTGAGTTTGAAGTCTTTGCTCAAAAACATGACATGTCTCTTTAACCAAGGTACATTTAAAGAATGATACACTCACTTGTAGCTACCTCAGCGTTAACCGCTTTATGTATGTCTCCCGTATTACCAGATGCAAAACCCACCGCCTCTAAGGCCGCCTTAAATGCCCCCGCTTTAAAGGCAGTGGCATTCGGCCACAAATCCGGCCAGGAAGGGGCAACGGGTTAGGCAGGAGAACCGAGTGAGTTATAAGTCTGCTCAAAAACATGACATGTCTCTTTAACCAAGGTACATTTAAAGAATGATACACTCGCTTGTACCTACCTCAGCGTTAACCGTTTCATGTATGTCTCCGGTCTTGTCAGCAACCACCAATGAATTATGTCAAAAGAATTCCCGCCCAGAGCCCCCCTTTTGTGGCAAAGTGCCACTAATCAGGCCAGGGAGGCAGAGAGGGTGAAGAGAGAAAATCAAGTGAGTTACAAGTCTTTGCTCAAAAACATGACATGTCTCTTTAACCAAAGTACATTTAAAGAATAATGCACCTGTTTGTAGCAACATCAACTTTAACCGCTTTATGTATGTCTCTAGTCTTACCAGAAACCAACTATGCCTAAACCTGCCACACTCCAAGCTCTGCAGTGGCACAGCGCCGTTAACAGGGCTCGGATGCAAATAAGGATTGAGCAAGACAATCTGAGGCATATGTCTTTGCTCAAAAACATGACATTTTTCTTTAACCAAGGTACATTTTAAGAATGATGCACCTGTTTGTAGCTACTTTAACTTTAACCGTTTCTCGTATGCTTCAACTTACTAGACAAAATGCAGAAACCCCCAAAAAACTGAAGTGGCATGGAGCCCTTGCAAGGGCTCAGGAGGCTGATTGAATTAGGAGGGAGAATCAATTGAGTTATAAGTCTTTGCTCAAAAACATGACATGTTTCATTAACCAAGGTACATTTAAAGAATGATACACTCGCTTGTAGCTACCTCAGCGTTAATCACTTTATGTATGTCTCCCGTATTACCAGATGCAAAACCCACCGCCTCAAATGCCCCCGCTTTAAAGGCAGTGGGATTTGGCCACAAATCCGGCCTGGAAGGGGCAAAGGGTTAGGCAGGAGAACCGAGTGAGTTAGAAGTCTTTGCTCAAAAACATGACATGTCTTTTTAATCAAAGTACATTTAAAGAATAATGCACCTGTTTGTAGCAACATCAACTTTAACCGCTTTATGTATGTCTCCAGTCTTACCAGAAACCAACTATGCCTAAACCTGCCACACTCCAAGCTCTGCAGTGGCACAGCGCCGTTAACAGGGCTCGGATGCAAAGAAGGCTTGAGCAAGACAATCTGAGGCATATGTCTTTGCTCAAAAACATGACATTTTTCTTTAACCAAGGTACATTTAAAGAATGATACACTCGCTTGTAGCTACCTCAAGTTTAACCGTTTCTCGTATGTCTCCCGTATTACCAGATGCAAAATCCACCGCCTCTAAGGCCGCCAACTCAAATGCCTCCGCTTTAAAGGCAGTGGCATTCGGCCACAAATCAGGCCAGGAAGGGGTAAAGGGTTAGGCAGGAGAACCGAGTGAGTTATAAGTCTTTGCTCAAAAATATGACATGTCTCTTTAACCAAAGTACATTCTAAGAATGATGCACTCAGTTTCACTACAGTTTCAATACTTTTTTACCTTTTCTCACAATTGAAATGCTTTTCATCAGTGCATCATTTCCACATATGACACACCTCATTTTCCACAATATATTTTTTGTCAAAGAAGTACAGTTTATAGTTACAAATACTCTTTTACAATTGTATTTGCTCTTGATGAAGGGGCAGTAGGCGCTCGCGGGCACGGCGGGTTTTTTCCCCCTACAGGCAATGCGGCCTAACATTTATTGTTGTGGGGGATTCATCGTCACTTGGACTTCCTTTAGCTAAATCCCGCGTTGTGGAGACCAAATTTGAAGGAAAATGTGAGAAGCTACTGTTCTTGAAATTCAGCGTTTCAGAACCGTTCTATGAGCTAGCTTAGTGGACGGCATGATTTGATCAGAACACAGTGTACTTCTATGTCGCAGTCAGCTGTCAATCATTCTCCGTGCCGCGTCTCGTGCTCAGCAAGTGTTTGGTCAAGTTAACATGATAAATCTTTGATTTCAAGCAGAGCTTTTTTATTTATTCCATATGCTGAACAAATTTTTCTGCGGAGATTTGAGAGTTTAAAATGAAGAGAAAATATTCATTCATCTATTCATTAATTCATTCATCTTCTACTGTTTTTTTCCTTTCGGGGTCACGGGGCTGCTGGAGCCTATCCTTGCCAAAGCAGGGGACACCCTGGACAGGTCGCCAGTCTGTCACAGGAGAAAATATTCATGTCCTTGGGAGAGAAACAAAAACTAGTAGGAAAAAGTTTTACAGTCTTACAACGTTGGCAATCCTACTTCTAAGATTTCCCCTATTTTGGAATAAGTAAGGGAATACAGTATGGGGGGGGGGGAGGTGATTAGTTACTCCAGATCTAGCTTAGTTTTTAGTCTCCATTAAAATTCGCGGGGTTCTCGGTGGGCAATTTCAATCCTGTGAGGGGGTGGGGGTGCAATGTGGTTGCTGGTCTCATTTCTTCAAATTATTTTTTTTTGTATGTTGCAGCTATTGATTTCAAACCAATGGTATCCGTTTAGTTAGTACAATTACGCAACAAAGCTGTGGAAGTGTTACAATTTGTTTTTATTTCAAATGTAACAGAGACTCAGAAATCTCTGTCCTGCCTGCAGAGCTCATCACACACTACCAACTGCTCCTCCCTGATGCTCGGGTCCATTGATGCTCTGGTCTTCACTGAGTAAGGTGGGTCCAGTTTCACCTTTGTCTCCCATACTACCAGATGCAAAGCCCACCGCCTCTAAGGCCGCCAACTCAAATGCCCCCGCTTAAAAGGCAGTGGCATTCGGCCACAAATCGGGCCAGGAAGGGGCAAAGGGTTAGGCAGGAGAACCGAGTGAGTTATAAGTCTTTGCTCAAAAACATGACATGTCTCTTTAACCAAGGTACATTTAAAGAATGATGCACCTGTTTGTAGCAACCTCAACTTTAACCGTTTCTCGTATGTCTCCCGAATTACCAGATGCAAAAGTCACCGCCTGAAATGCCACCGCCTAAAAGGCCGCTGCCACTCCAGTGGCATTCGGCCGCAAATTGGGCCAGGAAGGGGGGTTAGGCAGGAGAACCGAGTGAGTTGGAAGTCTTTGCTCAAAAACATGACATGTCTCTTTAACTAAAGTACATTCTAAGAATGATGCACCTGTTTGTAGCAACCTCAACTTTAACCGTTTCTCGTATGTCTCTCAACTTACCAGACAAAATGCCGAAACCCCCAAAAACTGAAGTGGCATGGAGCCCTTGCAAGGGCTCAGGAGGCTGATTGAATTAGGAGGGAGAATCAATTGAGTTATAAGTGTTTGCTCAAAAACATGACATGTTTCATTAACCAAGGTACATTTAAAGAATGATACACTCGCTTGTAGCAACCTCACCGTTAACCGTTTCATATATGTCTCCCGTCTTGTCAGCAACCACCAATGAACTATGCCAAAAGAATTCCCGCCCAGAGCCCCCCTCCTGTGGCACAGTGCCACTAATTAGGCCAGGGAGGCAGAGAGGGTGAAGAGAGAAAATCAAGTGAGTTAGAAGGTATTGCTCAAAAACATGACATGTCCAGTGATGAAAGTCTTCCGGGAATTCCCGGAAATCCGGGTTTTTGAGCAAACCAATCGTACCTTCCGGGAAATAAAGACCTGATCTCTATGGACAAATTGTTTTCCGGATGAAAAAATTGTCTGAAATCGGCGAATTTTAGCTTTATTTTCGATATTTCTGCGTGGATCGCTTCCTCTATGGGCGCGGCCATCTCTCGTCTTCCCGGCCTAATTGACCAATGACGGGACGTTTTAGTTGCTTTCGGATGCGTCGACGGCTGTGATTGGCTCTGTGTGTACCACGTGGTCAGCGTGACGGATTCCCTTGAATCCAAAACTGGCGGACCCACGCTAAACTTTCACAAACAAATCTGAAGAGTTTGCGATCAATTTGTGTTAAAATAATGGCGGCCATCGTCATTATTGAGCGTGGTCACGACCTCAGTTGTGAGAAGACGATACAAAACAAATTTAGTGGTCTTGGCTGGAAGAAAAATATTTTTAAGGTAGTGTAGGTCCAACACATTCTGTGTAAAATAATCTCAAAACCAAAATTTGAAATTATTTCAGTTTTTTTATTTTGAATATATTTCTCTATCTAATTTATTTGTATTTCCTGAATACCATGATTTAGTTCAGCATTATTGACATTAATTACAAGTATTTGGTGGTTTGAATCCAGACTCCCTTAAAAAAGAATGTTTACAATGTTTAATTTTGTTTGTATGTTTGTTTTGATATTTCCCAGATTATCTCCAGAACTTAGTATTGGTGGTAAAAAATTGATGTATTATGTTATAGAATGATAGTTTAAAGCAGATCCCATATTTTGATGTCATTATAGTTTGAGAAAACAGTGCAAGTGGATGTTGTACATCTGTCATTTCTAAAGCAGAAATCATGTACAAATGAGGTACTTTCATAGAATATCATCGTTACTGGTGTTCTTTTTGCCATTTGGGGCTTTGATGTTACTATATTTTTGCAATTGTATGTTTTGCAGCTTTGAGGAAAAGCTTAGATTGAAGGATTGTGTTACTTTTAGCAATTATCCAAATTCTTTTTTAGGACCAGCAAGTCCTTAACGGTAAGTCAAACTAGGTTTGAATGACAAATCATGAGGCTCCAATTAGTCTTAGTTTCTTGATAAAGAAGTGAATAACTAGCTGCCAGAATGTACCAGAATGCATCTAAGACCATGTATTTTTCCAAAATTTCTCTCCACGCCGCCATATCGCTCACAGAAAAGTTCAGGGATTTTTTCCTTGCCTGACTTTCATCACTGCATGTCTCTTTAACCAAAGTACATTTAAAGAGTGATGCACCTGTTTGTAGCAACCGCAACTTTAACCGCTTTATGTATGTCTCCAGTCTTACCAGAAACCCACAATGCCTAAACCTGCCACACTCCAACCTCTGCAGTGGCACAGCGCCGTTGACAGGGCTCGGATGCAAAGAAGGATTGAGCAAGACAATCTGAGGCATAAGTCTTTGCTCAAAAACATGACATGTCTCTTTAACCAAGGTACATTTAAAGAATGATACACTCGCTTGTAGCTACCTCAACGTTAACCGTTTCACGTATGTCTCCTGTAATACCAGATGCAAAAGCCACCGCCTCTAAGGTCGCCGCCTCAAATGCCCCCGCTTTAAAGGCCGCTGCCACTCCAGTGGCATTCGGCCACAAATCGGGCCAGGAAGGGGCAAAGGGTTAGGCAGGAGAACCGAGTGAGTTATAAGTCTTTGCTCAAAAACATGACATGTCTCTTTAACCAAAGTACATTCTAAGAATGATGCACTCAGTTTCACTACAGTTTCAATATTTTTTGACCTTTTCTCACAATTGAAATGCTTTTCATCAGTGCATCATTTCCACATTTCCTCATTTTCCACAATATATTTTTTCTCAAAGAAGTACAGTTTATAGTTAAAATACTCTTTTACAATTGATTTCAAATGAAAACAGACACCTTGTAATTTAGCCTTTTTAGAGTTTTCCTCATTAAACCGTTTGTTTTCCATCTGTCACACTGACTTATGTAGAAATGCTTAGTGTAGGCACAAACTTTACCATTTACGTCATTTTCTTATTTAAACAATTTTATACACAGATTGTTTGCAGTGTTTCCTTGTGAAGTCAAATGTTTTTATTCTGTTGTCAGGTTCTCCTGGTGAGGCTCCTTGCACTGACCACATCCGGAGGCGAGGGCCCGCCTCATTCACATTTATGGCCCCCTGTGACCGGGGGAAAATATTTTGGGGGAAAAAAAACACTTCATCAACACTTTTTGTTCTCTTCTGTTTTTTTGTTGGTTCTGGCAAAGTCAGAGGAGGAGAGGCACCGCCTCCAACGAATCTATGGCTCCAGTTAAAATCGTAGGTTTGACTCCTGCTATTTGTGTGAACAGATGAGTCGGTGAGCTAACAAACTGCTCAGCTTGTAGCTACCTCAACGTTAACCGTTCACGCATGTCTACTGGCTACCCAGAAAAAATGCAGACCAACCCCCAAGACCCCGCCTCCAGTGGCATTCGGCCACAAATTGGGCCAGGAAGGGGCAAAGGGTTAGGCAGGAGATTAGTGTAGGCAAAACGATTAAAATATCAAGTCATTTTCTTAAACAATTTTATACATGCAGATAGTTTGCAGTTTATCCTTGTGAAGTCAAAGGTTTTTATTCTGTTGTCAGGTTCTCCTGGTGCTGACCACTGCATGAGGCACTTTAAGGTTTCTGGTTTAGATGCGACTTTCTGCTCATGATTGATTTGTCAGTAAAGAACATGCTTTTTTCTATAAAAACAGTTTAATTCAAAGTTTGTTTTGGCACAAATAAACTTCTTAAAATCTATTTGTTTGATGAAATGTCACAATTTCTTTTACTTTGGTGTTCTGTATTGTTTTGTTGATTTAAAAACTGAAATTTTTTTTCCAATTGTATTTGAATGTACCTAAAAGAAAACAGTAAATCTATATTTTGTACCTACGGCGTTTTCTTGGACTTGCTCAGCCTTCTTCAGCGCCCCTTTCTTTGTTTCCTCGTATTGCTGCTGTTCAGCTAAAGACTTGTTGAGCACTTGGCTGAGCACACAGTCTCCTTCTCCAGCCAGGAACATGCTCTTCAACTTGTTCTACAGCATGGTGGCTTTGTCCAGTATGTCTTGGCTAGCTTTGAATCGGCGGATCTGCAACACTAATCCCGTTTTTTGACAGCAGTGGGATGAGATTTAAAACATTTTCTTTAGAGGTTTACCTTTTTGAGTGTGGAAATGAGATCACTGTGTTCCTGAAGATGCTGATGAGCTGATCTCATCTAAAACATCCAAGCAATTCTTCGCATCCTGGTAGGAGGAAGGCAGCGTTTCAGAACCGTTCTGTGAGCTAGCTTAGTGGACGGCATGATTTGATCAGAACACAGTGTACTTCTGTGTCGCAGTCAGCTGTCAATCATTCTCCGTGCCGCGTCTCGTGCTCAGCAAGTGTTTGGTCAAGTTAACATGATAAATCTTTGATTTCAAGCAGAGCTTTTTTATTTATTCCATATGCTGAACAAATTTTTCTGCGGAGATTTGAGAGTTTAAAATGAAGTGAAAATATTCATTCATTCATTCATCTTCTGCTGTTTTATTCTTTTCGGGGTCACGGGGCTGCTGGAGCCTATCCTGGCCAAAGCAGGGGACACCCTGGACAGGTCGCCAGTCTGTCACAGGAGAAAATATTCATGTCCTTGGGAGAGAAAAAAAAACATGTGTAGGAAAAAGTTTCACAGCCTTACAACGTTGGCAATCCTGTGTGTCACTTTCTGTAGCATCCCCAGTTGAAAAGATGGTCTCTCAAACTGATGGTTCACAACCCTTTATTTTGCCGTGTGTGTGAACACACCGTAAGAGCTACAAAAAAATACAAATATGTTTTACATCTCTTACCAATGTATTCACCATTTCAACCCTTTAGCTTTATTCATTACTTTCAACACTTTAAACCATTAATTTATTACCTTAAGAATTTTAACCTCTGATGCAAAATAAACTAATGTAACAATATTTTCAACAAAATCATTTAACAGTAAAATTACATTTCCTTCGGTATAAACATAAAATAAATCCTAATATTAGCATTCATTTCAAACTGACAGCGTTAATTTAAATTACAGTGCCACCTAGTGGGCAAATAAAATGTGCTAACAATGTAAAATTATGTGAAAACACAGAACTAAATCGCCAAAACATACAAAATTACAAACCTTGTTCCCTCATCAACCAGGTGCTATGGGATACTGTAAACTTTCGTTTCCTTTAAACTTTTACCACTTTTATAACCGTTTTGGCTGACACTAAGCACATGCAGCCTTCACGTTCCCTTGCCTGACGACTTCCGGTTTTTCGAGTCCTTCAAAATAAAAGCCACAACCATGTTACCCAAAACGGGAGAATTACAAAAATAAAACTACAATAGGCTAAATCTAGAGGTCATTTACACTCCCACCAAATCAATCGAGCTTATCTACAAACTAAAAACGAGCGAGAATGATTTACAAATGTAGCAATGACCCATAAACTGCAACTTTAAATACACTTAAGTTAATCTTACTCAGTCTCTACAAGCAAAATCAATCTTTGCACTGGGCGATCAAGGATTGACTGTTTTCCGGAACTATATCCCTTTTCAGTTTTCCTCTCTCCATAGCGAATCTTCACTTTTCTCACAAGTCCATCCTTGTCCGTTGTAGTGTCCATTACTCTTGCTAATCTCCATTCATTGCGAGGTAGCTCTTCCGACTTTTCCATGACAATATCTCCAACTTTCAGGTTTCTCAGTGGAGTGTGCCATTTCTGCCTTGTTGTAATGTTGGCAAGATATTCCTTTCTCCAGCGTGACCAAAACTGTTCTGTTAAATACTGGACTCGTCTCCACCTTTTGCGAGCATACATGTCCTCTCTGATGAATTTACCTGGAGGTGGCAGTGCAACGTTGGACTTCATGGTAAGGAGATGATTTGGTGTCAATGGTTCTGGGCTGTTAGGGTCACTTAGATTGTCCACTGTAAGAGGCCTGCTGTTTACAATAGCCATTGCCTCGTAAAAGAATGTCCTTAAGGATGCGTCGTCCATTCTGCCTGAGGAAAGTGATGCTGATGAGCGAAGAACGTTTCGAATTGTCCTGATTTGTCTTTCCCATACGCCTCCTGTATGGCTTGAATGGGGAGTGTGGAGAACGAAATCACACTGTTTCTCAGCTAAAAATGTGACCAGTCTTTCAGAATCGACTTGTTTCAAGCATTCTTTCAGTTCATTTTTTGCTCCAATGAAGTTGCTTCCTTGATCGCACCTTATTTCTCTTACTGCTCCTCTTATTGCTATGAAACAGCGGAGTCCATTAATGAAGGCGTCTGTGGTCATGTCATCCAACATTTCTATGTGAACCCCTCTGCAGCAAAGGCATGTGAAAAGAAGTCCATAACGCTTATGCACCTTGCGAGCTTGTTTAGTTAAAAAAGGGCCAAAGCAGTCCATTCCGCAATATGTAAACGGTGGTGATGGATCCAATCGTTCTGGCGGAAGATCAGCCATTTTTTGTTCTTCAGTGCCTCTCCTTAGTTTACGACACTTTACACATTTATGCACAAAAGATGCAACTGCTTTGTTGATGCCTGGAACCCAGAATCCATTTGATCTGATCTCATTAATTGTTTGTCCTTTTCCCTGATGCTGCACTTTGTTGTGAAAATGAGCTATCAGAAGTTTTGTGACATGGTGATTCTTTGGGACTATGACCGGATGTTTCAAGGCATTTGAGAATGAAGCATTTTTCATCCTTCCTCCCACCTTTAGGAGTCCATCGTTGTCAAGAAAGGCATCTATTGCATACAGTTTACTTTTGCGAGAAAGTGGATTTCCATTTCTGAGTGTTTTTATCTCTTCTGCAAAAGCAGTAGCTTGTAAGTCCTTCAGAATAACACATTGTGCCTTCTCTCTTTCCTGTACCGTACTATGTTTTGTTGCCTTGTCCTTCCTTATGAAGCGAATGAGTTGAGATATGGCTTGAGTGGCTTTGTACCAAGATGAAAACTTGATCAGCTTGTCTGATAAACATGTGTGTTCGGTTTTGAGTGTGTTCAGCGCTTGTACCTTTTTGACTTCTGGATCACCAAGGGAAATGTTCTTGTCAACTTCCACAGGGGGTGGTATTTCCTTTTCCCAGAGGAAATGCGGCCCTTTAAACCAGTCTGATGCAATGAGCTGACTTGCAGTGGAACCTCTGGAAGCAATATCCGCTGGGTTTTGATCTGAAGGGACATATCTCCATTGCTGGGGAGAGCTGTTCAGCCTTATTTTTTGAACTCTGTTTGATACAAATGTATGAAAACGGCGTGCTTCATTACTTATGTATCCCAAAACTACTTTGGAATCTGTCCAGAAATACTCATCTGCCTGTGACAATCCAAGCTCATTCTTTAGCATATTACTTACAGTAATTGAGACAACGGCAGCTGTCAATTCAAGCCTTGGTATTGTTGTGACTTTAATTGGAGCGACTCTGCCCTTTGCTGTAACTAGAGCACAATGTACATCACAATCTTTGTTAACTTGTCTCAGATATGAACACTGACAGCATAACAGCTAGCATCAGAAAAATGATGCAGTTCAGTTTTCACTATCTGACCAAAGTCTTTGGGAACATAACAGCGTGGAATTGAAATTTTCCCTAAATTTATCAAGTCATTTTTCCAGCTGTCCCACACTGGTTTGAGTCCCGAAGGAAGGGGTTCATCCCATCCCATCCCTTGTTTACATGTTTCTTGAAGCACTCTTTTACCTGTGAGTACAAATGGGGAGACAAGTCCCAGTGGGTTATACAGTGATGCGACCGTTGACAAGATGCCCCTCCTTGAGGCAGGTTGCTCGCTAGGGAGAAGACGAAATCTGAGACTGTCTGAATCAATGTGCCAGTGTATGCCTAGTGCTCTTTCAATGTTAAAGTCATTAAAGGATAAATCACAATCTTGCTTTGGTGCAGCACATTCTGACTGAGGAATGCTTTTCAACACAGATTTTTCATTACTTACAAACTTGTGCAGTCTGAGGCCACCGGATGCACACAGTTGTTGAGCCTCTGTTGCCAACTGAATGGCCTCCTTAATACTTGTAGTGCTTGTTACTCCGTCGTCCACATAGAAATCCTTCATGATGAACTGTGAAGCCAGAGGGAACAGAGCCTCGTTCTCCTTGGCAAGATGTTTTAAGCCATAATTGGCACATCCTGGTGAGGATGTTGCACCGAAGAGATGCACTTTCATTCTATACTCTTCTGGCTGAACACTTAGGTTTCCATTTTTCCACCATAGAAATCTTAAATAGTCTCTGTCACCTTCATGCACATGAAACTGGTGGAACATTTTCTCAATGTCACACAACAATGCCACTTGGTGTCTTCTGAATCTGAGTAAAACACCGTATAGATTGTTTAGCAGGTCTGGGCCTGATAGCAAATGATCGTTGAGGCTGCTTCCTTTGTACTTTGCTGAGGCATCGAAGACAACTCTGAGCTTGTCTGGTTTTTGGGGGTGATATACCCCGTGATGGGGAATATACCACTTTTCTCCTTCCTTTGCTTCACTATGTGGTTCTTCAGCATCACCGTTTTGTATTACCTCACTCATGAACTTTGTATATTGTTCCTTGTACTTTGGATTTTTCAGTAGTTTACCTTTGAGATTTTCAAGTCGGACAGTAGCCATGTGTTTGTTGTCTGGCAAGTGTGGTCTTTCCTTGAATGGGAGCGGCATTTCAAAATGTCCTGCCTTATTTTTGTAAATGCCTTCCTTGAGTGTGTTAATGAAGAAAATGTCATCCTGTGACACTGACCTGTCTTCCTTGTTGTCATCCCTGAAGTCAGATTCCAGAATCTTGAGAGCTTCTGCTGGAGTAACTTCAGGGAGTTCCTTGACCGTAACTCTGTGGCATATAGTTGAGCTGGTTAGTGTGTCATTGCTTGAAACTGTGGGGCCTACAATGCTCCAACCTAATGCTGTACGAACTGCATAAGGCTCGTCCTCACCTCCTAAGATTACCTGCCTTGGAGCCAGTGCCTTGGAACAATTATATCCAATCAACAGTCCTACTTCACATTCCAACTGAGGGGGAATCTCATTTACTATTACCTTGAGATGATTCCACTGCCTTGCTGTTTCACAGGAAGGAATGTGTGCGCGGTTGATTGGGATACAGTCCTTAGTGTAAGCAGGAGGGAGTTCGATTAATTCTGAGGAGTTGTAACCTCTTACCTTGAGACCTGAGACACGTTTACTTGTCATAACAGCATCTTTACCAAGCATTGTTGTTAACTTCAACCTTACTGGAGTGGACTTGGTTTTGAGACGGTTTGAAATATCTTCATCAATGAACACTGTGTCACTTTGAGTGTCTAAAAGTGCATAAACAAGTTGTTCTGTACCTGGATGGAGCTCTGAGGAAACCCATACTGGTACAATCATGGAAGTGCTCGCACCTTGTTCGTCAGTCTTAGCGTTGAGAGATAGGGTGGTTGCAGTCTGTTCTGCATTGCTCTGATTTGGATTTGTAACTTGTTTTTCCTTGTCATAGTTGAAGTCGTGGAGACATGTGGGATGTTTCTTCTTGCATATTTCGCACACAAGCCTATAGCGGCAGTCCTTTGCACTGTGTCCAGGTTTCAGACAGCCATAACACAGTTTTTTCTCCTTTATGTATTTCCTCCTTTCATCGAGTGATTTTCCTTTAAACTGTGAGCAACTGTGAAGCTTGTGCCCTTCATCTTGACAAAGCATGCATGAGAGTCTTACATTGGGTCTTTTCTGTTCTGTCATTCCGGCATTTTGTTTTTCTGTTGATGTCTCTGTATGCAGAACATTACAAGCTGGTCTTTTGTCCCTTTGAATTTTACCTGCAGTTGTATCTGATGACCGGAGTGCATGGAATGATGTGATTGGATTGCACACAATCTCTGCTTCAGATGACATGAACTGAGCAAAGTCCTTGAAACTTGGAAAGTCACCACTTTCCTTCATGAACTGAGTAGCTTGACGATTCCATCTTGCAGCCGCCCAGTCTGGCAGCTTCTGCACAAGTTTCTGGTTCTCTTCACAATCGTTGAGAATGCTTAAGCCTTTAATGTGAGGCATAGCCTCATAACATGTCTCGATGAAATCAGCAAATGCTCTGAAGCCTGCAGCATCTTTAGTTTGCAGTTTGGGCCAGTTTGCAAGCCTTTCTCTGAATGCTCTTTGCAGAACAAATGACTGACCATATCTTTCATTGAGACGTTCCCATGCATCCTTGTATGCATCACTGTCATTTCTGTAAAATATGCCATCAAGTGTTTTTTGAGCTGGTCCTCCAACATATTTCTTTAAATAGTGCAGCTTGTCAGCAGGTGAAATGTTCTTTTTATCTATGAGGGCAGTAAATGCAGCTTTCCATTCGATGAACTGTATTGGGTCACCTGTAAAAATGGCGGGCTCTGGCATTGGCAGTCTGTTTATTGCAATACTGTCTTGCACTGCTTGTGCTAAGTAGAAGACGTCTGCTTGTGGAGGTGAAGGGATGGCTATATTACTATTGAGCATTGGAGGGAGAGATGATACTATGGGAATTTGCTGCACTGATCTGCTCACATCTCCAGAATAAACACTGTTTTCTCTTTTCATTTCTTCATCATAAGTCTTCAGTCTAGCTCGAGCAGCCTTTAATTCCTTTTCCACCTTTAGTCTGTCCAGCTCACGAGTCAGAAGATCAATCTTTTCCTTTTGTTTCTCTTCTTCTCGTACCACTTCATATTCTGCTTCCTTAGCTGCTAATTCTGCTGCAGCCTCTGCTCTCCTTGCCGCCACTACTGATTTTGCAGATGAATGTGATTTGCTAACAGAGGAGTGCTGATCTGAGATGGTAACAGAAGAGCCATAAACAGAGTGAGCATAGTCCTTCTTCAGAAGTTCATGAAGACTGAACTTTACCTTGTCGCTATCATAGTCATCCACTCCTGAAAGTCTTTCATGTGCCACTTTAATTATGTCTGCTGTGACAGCTTCACAGGCATCTATGAGACGTCTTGTGTCCGTACTGGGGAAAATGTGATCTCGGATTTCAATGTATAACTTTATAACATTGTCTCTTTCATGTTCTAAATTGTCCAAAAGTTGACTAATCTGACTGTTTGAGATGTTTTGTTTAAGTTGCTCACGTGTTGAACGTACTTGTTTTTTCCATTGTTCGTAAAGATGATGAAGCCGTTTCTCTTTTCTGTGTGCCTCCTCCTCCTGATACATCTGCATCCTTTCTGTGCATTTTCTTTGACGAGTGGAGTGATGAAGCTTGTCTTCTTCACCTACTTCATAGTTGTCTGTGTGCTCTGAGCTTTCTTTAGATGCCTCCATGTTGTAAATGGTGGTGTGTAGACCATCAAATCCCAGGTAACCTTGGGTTGAGTCGCAGTGATGAAACCGTGCTGGAGCGGCTCTTTCTGGGACCTCGTGGCTGAAGCTTGGGCTTCAGGGCAAGCTCTTACTGTAGCATCCCCAGTTGAAAAGATGGTCTCTCAAACTGATGGTTCACAACCCTTTATTTTGCCGTGTGTGTGAACACACCGTAAGAGCTACAAAAAAATACAAATATGTTTTACATCTCTTACCAATGTATTCACCATTTCAACCCTTTAGCTTTATTCATTACTTTCAACACTTTAAACCATTAATTTATTACCTTAAGAATTTTAACCTCTGATGCAAAATAAACTAATGTAACAATATTTTCAACAAAATCATTTAACAGTAAAATTACATTTCCTTCGGTATAAACATAAAATAAATCCTAATATTAGCATTCATTTCAAACTGACAGCGTTAATTTAAATTACAGTGCCACCTAGTGGGCAAATAAAATGTGCTAACAATGTAAAATTATGTGAAAACACAGAACTAAATCGCCAAAACATACAAAATTACAAACCTTGTTCCCTCATCAACCAGGTGCTATGGGATACTGTAAACTTTCGTTTCCTTTAAACTTTTACCACTTTTATAACCGTTTTGGCTGACACTAAGCACATGCAGCCTTCACGTTCCCTTGCCTGACGACTTCCGGTTTTTCGAGTCCTTCAAAATAAAAGCCACAACCATGTTACCCAAAACGGGAGAATTACAAAAATAAAACTACAATAGGCTAAATCTAGAGGTCATTTACACTTTCGGCTTTTCCCATCAGGGGTCGCCACAGCGAATGAGTCGCAGGGTAAACTTGGCAATGTTTTACGCTGGATGCCCTTCCTGACGCAACCCTCTCAAGGCAACCGGGCTTGGGACCGGCACAGAGGTAGAGAAGGAAACAAGGAGCAGCTCAGATTTCAACCAGGGTTTCACGGAGGGAAGGCACCGCAAACCAGCACGAGCTAAACCGGCTCCCTACAACGTTGGCAATCCTACTTCTAAGATTTCCCCTATTTTGGAATAAATAAGGGAATACAGTATGGGGGGGGGGGGGGTGATTAGTTACTCCAGATCTTGCTTAGTTTTTAGTCTCCATTAAAATTCGTGGGGTTCTCGGTGGGTAGTTTGAATCCTGTGAGGGGGTGGGGGTGCAATGTGGTTGCTGGTCTCATTTCTTCAAAATAGTTTTTTTGTATATTGCAGCTATTTATTTCAAACCATTGGAATCCGTTTAGTTAGTACAATTATGCAACAAAGCTGTGGAAGTGTTACAATTTGTTTTTATTTCAAATGTAACAGAGACTCAGAAATCTCTGTCCTGCCTGCAGAGCTCATCACACACTACTAACTGCTCCTCCCTGATGCTCGGGTCCATTGATGCTCTGGTCTTCACTGAGTCAGGTGGGCCCCTCTCTCCATACATCTATAATGCAGAAGTTGGCTTCCGATCACGTAGGTCCTGTTCAAAAACCACACGAGCTGGACTGCTCAAACCTGGATTAAATTGTGTTGGATACTAAAGAATACATTAAACACAGTTTCTGCTTTGTGAAACCTTTCTCTAATTTGTGAAATGGGATGTTTTTATCTCATTTTACACACTGAGTGGACCTTAGACCGTGTCCTGTTCCAAAACCACTTGGGACTGCTCAAACTTAGATTATATTATAATTTAGATAATAAAGAATACATTGAACACAGTTTCTGATTTGTGAAACTTTCTGAGCAGGAAAGCCAAAAAAACAAAATGGAGGAACAGCAGTCCAGGTCGAGTGGTTTTTGAACAGGACCTGATCTAAGGTGGATTCAGTTCATGAAATGTGATTTAATAATGATCGTATTTCACATTTTCACAAATCAGAAACATTGTTTAATGTATTCTTTTGTATCTAATTGATCATTTAATTCAGGTCGTGTGTTTTTTTTAAAAGTACCTGGTTCTTGGTGATCTTAGTGTGAAAAATGCAGTGGAAGGTTCCTTTAGTGCCCTCGGA
>CM043706.1:22155505-22285505 GCA_023969325.1 Oryzias curvinotus
ACAAGACATCAACCTGCCTTTGTCCCTTATGGGCAAGGTAGCCACAGTTAAAATAAAAATTTTGCCAAAAGTTAAGTATCTCTTTTCAATGATCTCCACACAACCGCCACTAAAATGGTTCAAAACATTAGACTCATCCATATCAGCCTTCTTTTGGAACAATAAACCTGCAAGAATTCGTCCAAAAGCTTAAAAATCAGCAAAAAACTGTGGAGGCCTAGAACTGCCTAACTTCCACAACTGTTTTTTTTTTTTTGCCAATAGAATACAATACATCTTAAAATGGTTGGAAAACAATCCAGAAACCAACTCATGGTTAACCTTAGAACAGGCGTTATGTGGAAAGATCAACCTGTCAGATCTAACATTTATTAGCCAAACAGTTAAAGATCAGGACTTCTTTCCAAAGTGTTATATCTCTTGTGCTATCCTAGGCACGTTAACATTGGGAGTGGGGTCATCTAGACCCACTAGACAGAGCTCTGAACCTTTTTTCTTCAATGATTTGTGATCTTCACTGGTGTCCATGGATTACATGAAATCCTCTCCACCTTTATCCACCTTTGTCATGGTAGGGAGAACACATCAATGAAGGGGGGGAGGGGGGTCATAGGATAGCACAAGGGTACAAGGGGCTGAGCCGCCTGCCTGAAATTCTCCCAGGGTCGTTCATTTTAGGCACCTGTGTCATTTTCTAGCACAAAGTTTGTGCAGAGTGGCAGGAGTTTATCAGAAATTCGTCTCTGAGTTGTGGGTGATATACAATCATCCCTTTGCTCACACTCTCTCCTGCTAGCTCACAGCCCCTTACAACCCCAAGCTAACATTAGCGGTGTGATAAAAATGACAAGCAATATTGGAGCAATCCAGCTAGACGCCAGTTGGGACAAGCAAAACAAAGACGTCCAGGGATCTATTTGTCTCCAAGTGGATGCATCCAAATGGAGCAGAAAAGTGAGACTTTCGTCCGCCCATTTTACTTGCTGTGTTACAATTTTCAAACTGCATTTTTTTCAGCTGCTCTTGATATATCACAACTTGAATCAATAAATACTCAGAAATGCGATTTTAATCTTAAATTCCTATATTACTCTGTCAAGAGAAAAATGCTACAAGATGCTCAAAACTCCATTTTCAGCCTGACTGCATCAACGATTTCCACTGTGAGAGGTTTCTTCCACACAATGACTATTGTAATGGAAGACAGGTAAATGGACTTGTTAAGCCCTCATGAAACTTGAACAGACAGTGACTTGTTTTTAGCATTGCAAGAATTGAAATCTGATCATCTGAACTCTCCAGTTTCCAGTCTGTGCTCTAACTACAAACACTGCAGCTGATTTCCTGTGCCTGCAGGCAGTTTTACCCAAACACATCATTTAATATCTGAAGGGACAAGAACTAAAGGAGTAAAAAAAACATGAAACAGCTAAGCTAGTAAAACCCAGATTGAAGAGTATTTTGTTAGCCTTTCTGTATGTGGTTGAACATATTTACCATTAACATTGTAAATTTAAGGCATTAAATGCATTTATTTATTGCTTGATTAGTTGCAAACAAAAACAGCTCATCCAACAGAAATACCGGCTTTTTGGACTAATGCTAGTGAATCAATGAAATGTCAAAGTGCTGCAGATCTCAAGAATCTTGCTCCAGTCGTTTTCTTTCACAGCTCTATTCCTATATATGAAAGACGCGATAGTTTTGAACATGGAAGCGCGGTAAAAAGTTTACGAGTGTTTACATAGACTTTTCATTAAAAGCGATTGCTTGACCTCCAGTTGCAGAGGGTGGTGTGTATGTAGCTTCAAGCAAGAAAAACCTGCAGCCTTGCAGAGATGTGTGCATTGCTGATATGGAACAGCCTACAGGAGTAATGTGTTGCATATCAGAGCATATGCAAAGCCACTCTTCTCTGCGTCAGAATCAGTGAATTCATGCTGATCGTGTGTGTCCTGTTTAACCCTTGTGCTATCCTAGACACTTTAACATTGGGAGGTGGGTCCTCTAGACCCACTAGACAGAGCTCGGAACCTTTTTTCTTCAAAGATTTGTGATTTGTGTCCATGGATTAGATGAAATCCTCTCCACCTTTATCCACCTTTGTCATGGAAGGGAGAACACGTCAGTGGAGGGGGGGGGGGGGTCATAGAATAGCACAAGGGTTAAAGAAGACCGTCTTTCTGTGCTGAGACTCATTTATGCTGCAGGACTGCTTGTCTGCATCTAGCAGAGTGTTTGGAATGTGTGTCACAATTTGACCTGAAAATCATCAAGGCATTATGCCAGAAAACTTTATTTCAGCTGCAGGTCATGCCGGATCCTGACAAGAGAAAGACCCAAACCAAATTCTATTCATTCACTCAAGAAGGTCTATGAATAAAACACAGAACTTTTCTGAGACAACAAAGTAAGAAACAATTTCAGTTTTTTTTAATTGAATTTGAGTACATTTGAATTTAATATTACCTACTGTATGTCAGTTTTATGATGTCATTGTGGGTGTGTCTTTCGTTACCAGGACACCAACAACAGCTGATAGAATTATGTGCAAATCTGAAAATTGCTTTTAATAATGGAAAATCTGATCAACTTTTATTATTCAATCAGCAATCTTTTAATGCTAACAAGCAAGACATCTAGTGATATTTAAAGCAAACCTCAGAGCCACAGTAGTGACTTGGGGTTAACCCTTGTGCTATCCTAGGCACTTTACCGTTGGGAGTTGGGTCATCTAGACCCACTTGACAGTGCTTTGAACCTTTTTTTTTTCAACGATTTGTGATCTTCACTGGTTCAATGGATTACATGAAATTTGTCCACCTTTATCCACCTTTGTTATGGTAGGGAGAACACGTCAAAGTAAGGGTGGGGTCATCCAAGACAGGACAAGGGTTACAACAGCATGATGAGGACAGAACTATATCAATGCAGTTCTGTGATAACATTGTTAAGGCTCTTACCAAGGCATTTCATTGTGCTTGATATAGACATGAGTCTGCATTCTTATCTAAATAATAAAAAGAAAATCCTTCTGTTTGTAGTACATACTTTTTTGGATATATTTGAGAGATGTTTTATGTCACATTGTTATACGTTTGTTGATACTGAGTTGGAAAAAGTTCCCCTGCAATCTGGGTGTGAAATAGCCCGCATACTTTCCATATGTAGATCCCCATAGACGTCTGTCACACAGGCACAAATGTTGCCACCATCATTTTTAAAGTGTCAGGACTTTGCATTTGCAGCTACGAGAGTTCACCTTACAGTTCATCAGAACCTAATTCATGTTTAAAATACTGCTGAAGGTCTTTTCACGGTTTACTCACAGATTCTGAGGTTCCGTCTCGTAAAAGTCATTGACAGAGACTTCAGTCCCCCTTAAATTCTTGAAGATGCTGCAGACGTGTGCTCATGTTTGCTGTGGGAAAATCTGATGACTAGTTTATCAAAATAATCCCTTCTCAGAAGTTTGGGTACTGAAGTTTTGCGACATGCTGGAGTTCTCCACGATTCCTCTGCTGTCCTTCAGAGCAAGGGGGAGAGGATCTGGACTGATTGATAGCTGTAAGACCCCTCCTGCTCTTTTCAAAGAATACTCTTTAGTGCTAAACTTTTGAAATGTTTCAAAGATCTTGCTTATTATTTTCTTGGGACTATTATTATTTTTCTTGAGCCTTGGGACTCAGTTTTTGGTGTTTGTCTGTTGTCACAACAATCCCTATTTACGTAATTTAGTCTGTCCTTAACCCGTATGGATAAGCTCATTTCCATAGCTCTACTCTTTAAAAAAAGACAAACTTAAGGGAAATGAATACTTTTTTTACCAGTTGTTTTAGCAATGAACATAATCAGAATCCATACTCTGAGTTAATTAGACCCATTAGTTTAAACACTAAATGATAAAACGATAAAAGAAGTAAAAAAAATCCTAATCCATGGACAGCTGTGCATGTTTTCCAATAGAAGGATGGCTGATAGAGCGCCATGTTGAGGGAAACGGTTTTCTCCCTACAATTACTTCTGCAGTACTGTGCAGATATTTCTGGCTTGTGTGTTTCTGCTGATGGGTGTCGTGTTTCTTCTGAGAAGACGATTTACAGCCAGCTGGAAAGAAACTCCACGGAATGGAAAGATACTGACAGCAGAATGTTCAATTAAAAAGAAAAAAGGATTTTAAACAGCATTCAGATGTTGAATGTTGAAACATCCCATTCTGCTTGTGATTAGTTCAACCATCACAACAAAATGAAATCGGGCTCAAAACCTGGAAAAGCTTGAAAACTAGTGACTGGTATTCAGCAAGAAGCGTTTAAGTTGAACTTTTAGAAAGGAATTGAGCAAAAAAATCTCAAATACAAATCTACTTTAAGCATGATTTTAAAAAAATCCTTCATAAAATGATGCATTCTGCTCTCTAGGACAGTGTTTTTCAACCTTTTTTGAGCCACGGCACACTTTAACCTTGACAAAAATCCCGCGGCACAGCAGCATCCAAAAAAAGGAAAAGCTCATAGTCTGTGTTGATCTACAGCCCCTCTGTCATCTCACAGGCATTTTTGTGATAATTGTGGCAGAAAAAGCTGGACGCTGCAGTGTTTTTTTTTTCTAAACGATGTATTAAAAGTTAAGTTAAAAGTTTCAAAAACTGTTTGATGTGTGTTCGTTGTTTAAAGACGTTAAGAGAAGAGGCTCATTGTCCGCTAAGACAGTCGTTCTAACCCAATGCATCATGGGAGATGTAGTGCCGTAAATCCGCCGACCGCAGAAAGACCAGCTTCTCTGAGCTTCATGGTTTTGTTCACTTGTTCCATGGTCTGATACCGGATTCTGTGGAAAGCTACACCGCTAAAGACGAGCTTTAGCTGGTATTTTTGTTGGAACTGAGCGACTTATGAGCAGAATTTGAACAAGGAAGTGAAGACTTTAACCACTTCTGATTGGTCAGACTGATGACATGTGATCAAGCCTTGAAGAATGATTGGTGGAGACTGTTAAAGGTGCGGGATTTTCCCGGTAACAGTTATAGCTGCAGCTAAATCGCGGCACAGTCATTCTTATCAAAATGTCTTTAATAGAATCAAATAATCACAAAGAAAAAATAAATTTATGATCTTTTATATTCTTAACTACTCAGTGTTTTATCAGGGCCTGTTTGGATGAACAAAGAGCTGATTTCCTGGAGATGGTAAATGTTTCTAGATCAGTTAATGAGGGCAATTTCTCACGGCACACTTGACCATCTCCCACGGCACACTAGTGTGCCGCGGCACACTGGTTGACAAACACTGCTATCTAGGATATGCTTAATTCATGGAGAGGGAACACTTTTTCACATAACCCTGATGATTTTCACTCTTTTAAGTCACAGGGATGTGTGGTGAAAAAACAAACCTGCAGCTGTTGCTTTAAAGTCAACAACAGCTCCGACACAAAAGTAGCAGCGGGTGCACAGCTCCTAAAGCAGATCTCTGTCATAAAGCATTGAACACTACTCCAGAATAGACACAAGATTGGAAAGATGTTGTTGCAAAGCCCAGTGTATTAGTTTATTTTGATGCCCAAAATTTCCCACTTT
This sequence comes from Oryzias curvinotus, assembly GCA_023969325.1. NCBI lineage: Eukaryota > Metazoa > Chordata > Actinopteri > Beloniformes > Adrianichthyidae > Oryzias > Oryzias curvinotus. The sequence goes on from CM043706.1 coordinate 22,161,084, forward strand.
GAAAAAGAAAGCATTTATAAAAACATGTCATTTTAAAATGGTACATATATATGAAAACCTTACTTTACTTTTGCAACGAGCTCTGAAATGTGTAGCTGGTTTATCGCGGGGTTGTGGTGCACTTAACCCTTGTGCTATCCTAGGCACTTTACCGTTGGGAGTTGGGTCATCTAGACCCACTAGACAGTGCTCTGAACCTTTTTTTTTTTCAATGATTCGTGATCTTCACTGGTTCAGTGGATTACATGAAATTTCTCCACTTTTATCCACCTTTGTCATGGTAGGGAGAACACGTCAGTGTAAGGGTGGGGTCATAGGATAGCACAAGGGCTAAACATGTTGTCAGTCCATTACAAACACACACACAGCATACATGCTCACCCCCAGTCCTACAGATTGTTTAGAATCACCTATAAACAACTCCTCTTTTAGTGTGTGGAGGGCTTACCTGGCGTACTTCTACCTGTTCACCTGTTAACTTAAAAAAACTCCACACAAGGTTCAGGCCAAACAGTGAGTCAGGAAGCCCCTCAGCTGTGACCTTCATCAGCTTGGTAAAAGCATTTCCTCAATGGGAGCCTGGTCAGCCCATGTGTACCACGCTCGGGGGGGACCCTCACTTCTCTTGGGCATCCTCATCCAAGGCGGGGGTGGGCTGCCCCAGCCTTGCTCATTCGTGGACCAGGTCTCCTTTGGGGGACCCGTGGTTTCGTGCCTGGGGTTGGGATGATGGGATGCTTAGAACTCCTGGGTGGTGATGGGCTGCTTGTCTGGGGTTGGAGGGGCACTCCTGGGGTGGGCCCTGTGCAGGAGGGGTATTCTTCTGGCTGGGCTGGAGCTTGCACTGTCTGTGCTCCTGCGCCCCCCTGCTCTCTGGCGTTGGGGGCCCCTGTGGCGGTCCCTGCTGGCCCTGATCTGGATGGCCAACGTGGACATCCTCAATCTGCTAAACTGTTCATGGTATGAGGGGGGGGCCCTGGCTGCCCCTCCTGCTTCGGCTGGGGTCTCGGTGTGGGGGTGACTTGGTATTCTTCCTCTATTACATTTCATCATCCCCCACAGTAGAACATAAGCACTCACCTAAGCACAGGTATTAGCTCTCCTTCAGCTCTTGTCTGTTTTGTTATGCTGTTGGACAGACAAGTAAAAAAAAAGGCTTGTTAAAATCATTGACTGTATATGAATAGTGGACTGAGTGACTCCTCCCCCTGGTGTTCCAACAGGAAGTACACGCTGGTTCTAAGAAGCCAAAATCCTATAGACTTCTATAGAGGAATAAACAGCTGTTACTCAGTCACTCTAATGGTCAGAATAACCACTCCTGCCCTGCTACCTTTTTGTCAAATATGTTCTTGCTTGTCCTTACAACGAAGTTTAGGGCCACCAAAAAAAAAAGTAAAATGACAAGATTTAAAGTCTTAAATTTTCTTGATTAAAGTGGAAGTGAGGCACACAGCGCAGCAGCAGAGCAGACCGACTAAACGTAGATGAACAGGTGAGCTGAATGTTTATTTACATTTTTCCAAATGTTTTTAAGCTCTTTGTTTGATTATGATTATTCATGTTTATTCATTGATGGGTGGTCTGGAGGACCTCTGCAGCCGATGATGAAGACGTTGGTGTCCCTGCAGATGTCCACTTCAATCCTGTCTTCCTCCATAAAGAACAAGACCTCGTCTGTGTGACGCTTCCATCTGAGGAGGAGCACTTTCTGGCATTTTCAACGTTCTAATGCTAACATAACAGACTATTTTCATTCACCTTTGTTGTTTTATGTTGAAATGGGGCGTTTCATCTGGAGAGGAGGGGGCGTATGGAACGGTTTACACATTGGTGTTCTGATGACAGGTCATGACGTAATGAGACAAATAGACTCCTTGGTATGTGAATGAAAAGGGAAAAAATGTCTCTGAGCTCCTTATTTTATATATGAAACTCTGCTTCACCGAAACCGAACTCGAAAAGCTGCTACACAATAATGTTTTGGTGTTGAGTCGCCAAAAGTTTCAGAATTTTTGTTTCTGAAACCTCTCCACAAATAAAGCTTCACAAAACGTTCCACATCTTTCATCTTCAAGCACGACTCCGATAAACGGAAAACTTTTTTCCTCGTTAATTCATGACTTTTTTTCTCGTAGATTTACGACTTAAAATTTCTTAAATTTATGAGTTATTCTCGTATATTTAACAGTTACGACTTTTTAATACAACCTATGTAAATTTACGACTTAAAGTTGTACTCAAGAAATAAAGTTTTTCTTTTAAACTGGCCCCTTAATCTCCGTCGTATGTCCTAATATTTTTTTATGAATATATTTTTTTCTTTATTGCAAGTTATTCATGTAATAAACTGACCGATGACATGTCTCAATAGAAGCATGTGGTGCCTATTCGCCTCAACGTCCAAACGGTCAAAACATTTGATTGACAGATTTCCCCAAGGTCTGCTTTCAAGTGGAATGGATGGGACCTTCCAATAAGCTCATTCATGATTGGTGAAAGTGGTTGCCTTAGAAATGTTCACTCAGACCTACTTGGACCAATCACTGCTTACTACATCGTCTGGCTCCAACATCCATATAAAAAAAATGGCGGACTGGATTGACTTCATTTGGTTGGAACCGGAAAGTAAGCCATTTTCTATGGGTTATATCCAGTTGGCGGCTGCTGGTCTGTCAGAGAGGGGATGCTCATTTTCGGCCTACATCATAAAGAAATCAGAGATCTTTAGTTCATTTTAATTTGTGCTGTAAAAACAGATTGGAACAGATTTCTTTAAATGAGCAAAAAAGAAAAAAAATCTGCTAGTGAGGTAAGAAAAATGGGCCTAACCAAGAGGATACCAGTTTGATAATAAAAATCTAATCAGGAGATGAGACATGTCTTGTCAATGACAACTGACAGTTTTGATGATTTTCCTGAAACGGGGTCTTTTGAGTCAGTTTTTGCAGTTACATCAAATGAATATTTGATGCATTTGATTTATCTGTCAGTTTTTCATCCCTGGATACGTTGGTTAATGGAGTCGCGTCACACATGGCGTCTGTCAGGTAGGAAGGGGTTAGACTGGTGACCATGAAGGACCCAAAAACAGAGACAGGAGGGCATACAGTTCCAGGGCAAAGGTTTATTAACCAAAATACAGCGCTGCAGAGCAGGGAAACTAAATTAAACTAAACTTACTTTGGGGAAAACATGAAACCGTGGCAGAAGACGGTCAGGGAAGAGAAGCAATGGACCAGCAGAATAGGGAAGGCGGAGACAAGACAAATATACAGAGAGGACTGACAAGACACAGGTGAGAACCATCAGGAGAGATTGGAACCAGGGAAGTAAAACTCAAAAACATGACATGCAGGAAACCTTCAAAATAAAACAGGAAACAGAACTCAAACCATGGCAGCGTCACAGGTTTTAGTTTTTGTTACAGCTACAAAAATATTTCCAAACAATTATTTGATTGATCGATTGATTGATTGCAAGCATTGTAGTCAAAGCAATATAAAATTTACACATTTATCAAAATCATTACAGAAATGATTAAGTGCATTGATAAAAAAACAAAAAAAATAAACAAACATAAAAGGCACTGAAATCACGATGTGCTTATCTAAATATAGTGATCATCAACTAAAGTCAAGTGCTTGATCTATTTAATCTTATTTATAATCCAGAGGGTTTAAAGTGGCGTCTTCCAACTCTTTGCAGTTACACCTTCAATTTATCTGTGAAGCCTTTTCCCAAGGTTGGACTCTTCTTTCATACTAATGAGGTCAGACACTGATGTCGGATGAGAAGGCTGGGCTCACAGTCTTTGCTTGAACTCTTTCCAAAACTGTTCTGTTGGGTTAAAGTGCAGGCCAGTCAGGTTCTTCCAAACAAAACCGTCTCTTTCACGTCCTTACAGGCCTTTGCTTTGTGTCGGGTGCACATTATTGTTGGAAGCGGGAAACACCATCCCCTAAATCAAATAATTGTCAAGATCCCTTGGTATGTTAATTCATTCAGAGCTGCTTTCTTTGGAACTAACCCCAGATTCTGAAAAACAGCCAACACCCCCTTTCACCAAACTTCACATTTGGCACAATGTAGTCAGGCAAGTACCATTCTCCCAGCAACCAAAAAAACAAAGTTTGGTCTCACAGATTGAAAGAAGTATGGTTGGTCCGTCCCCCTAAAGCACTTCTCCTCCTCCAGAGGTGTTAATTAAATAACAAAAAAGTGGCTAAAACGTTATATCAGGAGATCTAAATGACGGATCAATCAAGGAAAACACAAAAAATATACGGTAGTTAGTAAAGAAGTCTGGGTATAGAAAAACGCTTTGCCAAAAGTAAAAACTGTGTAAACCCTGATGTCAAACTGACATTGCGAAACTGAAAGTAAACAGAACCTGGAAATACATATGAAGTCAACACATGTATATATATAGATCCATGTTACACTAGCTTAGAGGTTCACTCACTAAGTTAGAGGCACAGAAATACCAACCATAAAATCAGGTCAGGATCTCAAAATGGCCTGCGTTAAACAATAAAAGTCAGTTATGTTAACTTTATTGGTTTGACAAGGTCACACCTGAATAGAACAAAAGAAAAAGCCGTGAGGATTTTAAAAAGAAAGATGGAATGTAAAGATAGATGGAATTTAACTGCCACAAGTGAGTCACTTATTAAGTAAAAAATTAATAGAGTAAGAAGATAAGAGTGAAAATCTTGTGCTGTTATAGATGGTCAGACAAGGGTGCATTTGTTTAACCAAGGTATAATAGTGTGCCTGTGTGTGACAATAGAAAATAGAGGCGAAACTTGGGCTTCTTTTATTACACACCCGATGACATTTGAAACCCCAAACTCAAAATTCCCACCTGGCAAGCCACAAGTCTGTGCAAAGACGGACATACCCAGAAACGGCTCAGCTGTTTTAGTTTAGTTGTTAGTACTGTACTAATCTGAATGAATCAAAGTCTTGTGTCAGTGGAAAAGTACAGCACGGAAGTGGCATTACCACATGGCGTTACTGAGCCATCTACTTGATCAAGTGAAACAGCATGGAGTGAAAAGCCGGTCCCATAATAATTAGAAGAAGAGGAACTTGCCATTTTTTCTGTCCCTTCTGCTGTGGTCATACTCTGCTGTTTGTGTTGAGGTCTTGCTCAGGATCCAGCTGAAAGGAATATAGATCCGTTTTTTCTGTGTGGCTGGAAAAAACTCTGCAGGAGAGAGCTGTTTGCAATGGAGGGGTGAGTCTCTGCTGTGTTACTGACGAAATATTTTCCAGGGTTTTTCCTGCTTCTTTGCAAACAAAAGCTTGCAAGCAAAATCAAAAAATGTCCCTGATAGTCTTCCAAGTTTGGATTAAATGAAATGTCTGCATACAAACATCAGCTGAAAGCCTGTGAAACCCAGAGTTGACAGTTTGAGCCCTGGAAACATGGATGTGGAGGTGTCACCCATCATTTCGCTACTGTTGCTCAACTTGTCAAGGGAACATCTCAAAGGGACCAGCCACAAGGCGCGCAGTCAAGAAAACCGCCTGGAGAAGAAAATTCAGGTGCTGGACCGAGGCCAGTGGGCAAACAAGATGGAGTTCCTGTTGGCTTCCGCTGGAACACTAGTTGGGCTGGGGAACCTTTGGAGGTTTCCCTATTTGTGTTTCAAAAATGGGGGAGGTAAGCAAGGCATCCACTTAAAAATACACATAAAAATACAGTAAATAAATTAAAGCACTTGCTTTTCTATTAAAAAATCTACAATGTCATTGGATTTTTCCTTCTAAAGTGGTTGGAAAGCAATATTCAGGCTAAATTCAAGCATCAGAATTTGGACCATTGACTATAAAAATAACGGACAGCTCCACCCCTCCCTTCTCGTGTTCCCAAACAGGAAGCACCATTGCTTCCTGATACAGGCCCCGCCATGTTGAAACCAGTCTACCGTAATTGGTCCACTCATCGTATCTATGGCAAGTACTGTCACTGTAGCCATTGACACAATGACCCAGAGCGACTTGGACCAATCCCGGTCGACTGGTTTCAACATGGCGCTGCCCGTATCAGGAAGCAGTGGTGAGGGTTTGGGATCATTTGTGGGACCTGGAGGAAAGGCATTTTCTACAGTTAATGACTTGGACACACCTGTTTTTGTTTTTACTGAAGAACTTAAAATTGAAATCTGATTAGTTATCACATACCTAGGTGTGTTAAATTTGTTTTCTATATTTGACCAATGGGGGAGCGGTAGCTGCAGACACAGCTGCACTCTTGAACCATTTGGTTCTTAAAAACCAAAGTGGTTTAGCTTTGGGTCTCATTTTTAGAGTCTTTGACTCGGCCGTGGATTTGAACTACAACCTTTCTACATCAGGGCGAACACTGAGCTGGCCTTGTGGCGTTAGTGCTAATATGCTCCTACTGGTTCCCTGTTCAAAAAGGGTGGGTCCATAAACAGAAACCTGTTACAAACTAAACTTTTCCAAATAGGAGTCACATGGTTTGTTCTTTCTTTTCCTTTTTCTTGCAGGTGCTTTTCTGATTCCCTACATCCTGTTTCTTCTTGCTTGTGGTATCCCAATGTTCCTGCTGGAGACAGCAATGGGACAGTTCACATCCCAGGGCTGTATTACCTGCTGGAGATACTTTTGCCCCTTGTTTGAAGGTCAGTTTATCAACAGTACCTGAAATAACTATTTGTTACGACTGACCTGATTTACAAAAATCCCTCTAAAATGTACTCAAATTAGCTCCTAAACATTGCAATTCTATTAGTGTAATAGATTATCTCTCAATTCACCTTCCATAGTACACTGGCAGAGTAGTTGTGCTGTCTGTGTCAAGGACTGAAGTTGTGTTAGTTTGCATCTGCCTCTTTAGAGGTGATTAAATATAATGCAAACCAGCAGCCACAATCCTGTCTCATATCTAATGAATCACATTGTGTGCACTAAGTCCCCTTTATGCCTCCAGTCACCTTCAAAAGCTCTCAATCATTTTAAAGAAACTCCTGTCATTCATGGAGAGCGACAACATTTGGTTGCATAATTGTGTTTTGCAGCACGCACTGCTTTGTACTTGTGCAATGACAACAAAGTAAGCTGTCTGAGTTTTATCAGATGAAATCTGGTTGTTAATCCTGTGAAACTTATTATTGTAAATGCTGTCAGGTTTGAACATGTTTTGCCTGGAAGCAGTCATGTGGGGTGAGCTTCACGGCTGCTGAGGCATCCATCAGATCTACAAACACGTGAACCCTGCAGAGCAGCTCATTCAGCGTCTGACTGGCAACAGTTAAAGTGTGCTGATTCAAATTTCATTATAACATTTTTCCATTTCTGTTTACAAACTGTAGAATAGAAAAAAAATCACAAATTAGTTATTATTGAATTACTTTCTTTTATTTATTTCATCCGCTTTAAAAGCATTGCTGTCTCCATGGAGATCACTGCCAAAGGCGTGTCTAAACAAATTCCTGATTTTATACATGTATCCTCCATTTAGAAAATGACACTAAACTATATTACAGGAAGGCTGCACTTGACTCACTACCACTAATACTATTCATTCTTTAGCTGCGGTGTTGCATTCTCTGGGATCACCGGCGTCCCTGCTTAGAGGCTCTGGTACTGCAGGCCTCACCTACTGAATTTCTAAAGTCTGTTTTACCGGATAAAAAAGACTAAATGAGTTATAGACTGGCACCAATGTAATAGACAGTTGATGAAAAAAAAAGAAAAAAAACAGTAATTCAAGTGTCTTTTATGGCGATAGACAGACCGGAACCAATACGGCGCATACATCAGCTGCAGCTCCAGTCAGTGAGTGGGCGTGTAGAGGACGGACGGACTGCTGGTGCCTCACCTGCCGCTTTCTTGTGTTATTGACCAAAAATTTAGTAAATTCACTACTTTTTTTTTTTTTCAAAGAAACGTTGAAAACCAACACAATACTATAGTAATCGTATCATTGACTTGTCTAAAAATTAATATTGATTTTTTTATTTTTTAATATCAGAAAAGCATACTGATTTAATTGAATTGTGTCTTTTTAACAGCCTCACCTGCCTCCTCTTACTGCATGTCGCTGCCTAGAACTTTCCATAAATACACTAACCACTAAACCTTGTTAAAGTAGACGCACAACAAGGTCAGGGAGTGTGTCTCTGATCACTTTCATTGTAGAATCTCAAAGTCTCACCATCACAGGATAACTACAAATAAAAGGTTTATGGGTGCTAAACTTCTCCATGTGATAGATTACGTGATCAACAGAAGAGTGCATTCTTTCCAACAGCGGGGGGCGGCGTTTTTGCCCTAACAAGTCATTTCTGAAGGTGTGAATGAGGGTGCAGGTTTAGAGCAACAACAAAACAGTTATAACACACGCTGGCATGTCCCTGAGGGTTGAGTCTCACTTATTACACTGCAAGCATGCACCCTGTCACGCACACGCAAGTCATGAGAACATTCGTAAATTAGTCTCCCAACCTCGTGTTCAGAAATGAGCCCTTCAAAGGCAGCTGCTGACGGAGCCAAGTGTCGACATGATATATAAGCTAGCCCAGGAACATAGCTCCACGGGGTTTCAAGATACTGAGAAAGTGTTGTTGAATGCTTGCCAAAAGCTACCAAATTAAGGGTGGTATCAATTATATACTTCCGAAAAGCAAAACAAAGCACATGCTTTGGCTTTAATTGGACCCTGTAACTGTTTTGTACAGGTGTTTCTGAATTCTTCAAATCATTTTTGTTGGTGGAGTCTCAAGCAGAGGTGGAAGTCCTGGTGAAAAAGTCACAGTGATGACATTTTCTCAATATTTCACCGCAGTAAATATATCCTTAACTTTGTCTGCACCAAAAACCCCTCGGTCACAAGTTACTTCATACATAATTGTTGTTCCCCTTTCACTCACTGTAATCTATAATAACCCTGTCTGTCTCCTCAGGCATTGGCTATGCAACCCAAGTTGTGATTGCATATGCAAGCCGTGTCATACATTGTCATCCCAGGCCTGGGCTTTCTTCTACCTCTTCTCATCCTTCAGGGCTGAGGTTTCCCTGGGCCAGCTGCCAGAAACGACTGGAAATACAGGTTGATACTAGAACAGCACACTAGGATATTCTGCTGATCAATTGTGCAGTTTTTCATGCTACTACTATTACTAATGTGGAAAATGCATCTTGATTAAATGGGATTTGTCTATGTGCATCTTTGTTTTAAAATTCAGAATTCTGTGTTGAATTTGACAAAGCAAACAAGTCATCCAATTGGAGTGCAGCTGCGAATGCAACAACGCCTGCAACCGAATTCTGGGAGTAAGTGAAACTCTCATCTGGTTCCTTTTCTGTCTGGATCCAAAATTTAGGTTTGCACTGGGAAAACGTGATTATGCAAAGCAGCAGTGTAAGACTTTTAGGATTACTTTCTTTTGTTTGCTTTTCCAGTTCCAGATTTCTCATTATTTCCCAGTAGCCACCACTCTGGGTTGGGTTACATAGTTGGCACATTTCAAGAAATCCCTCCCAGCATGAAACTCAACTTTTTACTCCCCTTTTAATGCTTTCCATATACAAACTCTAACACAAACCTATTTGGATGGCGGAAAGCATCCATTCTTTGGATTAAAGAGAAATCTCTGGGAAAACAATGACCACGTTCATTTTTACCTGTTCATGCATGGAATGGGGGGTGAAAGTTTGAGATCTGTAGTCGTGCAACTTTCACTAAAAAGCTGTTTATGCTGTTGCCGTGTTTCATAGTTTTTTCATGGCATTGCACTTGCAATTTACTATCTTCTACAACTAAATATGAAATTAGAAGAAATAAAAATTATTAATAATAATTAGAGAACAAAATTATTTCATATTAATATGTATTTGCCATCAGCTTCAGCTTTACAAATGGTAAAAGCACAGCTCCTCTGTCCTGCTTTTGATGAACTGATATTAATTAGATTAAGTAAATATTGGCCGTTGGACAAGACTTCATTGGCATAAAGTGCTGTTTTTTATTTTCTGTCCTAAAGAGAACATAGTTTTAAAAATATTTCAGTGTTTAAATGAAGTGAACATCTAAACTGCAAATATTTTCATGCACACTTCGTCATGCCTTTAACTTTTTCTAGCAAATACTCTTTAACATCTTCTGTAAAGTTTATTTTTATTTTTATTTCCTTTAACCTGTTAACTGCTCTTGCTTTGGCAATTTTATGTTTTTCTCTCCAGGAGGACGAGTCCTGGGTATTTCTCAGGGGATTGAGCAGATTGGTAGCTTGAGGTGGGAATTGGCCTTGTGTCTGTTACTGGCTTGGATCCTGTGCTACTTTTGTGTTTGGAAAGGTGTAAGATCCACTGGAAAGGTAGAGAAATGTTGCAGGAGAAACTTCTGGAAATGTTTTAGAATTACCTCTATGTAGACATTAAATGGAATTGTCCGTTTTCAAACGTTTTACCTTGAAAACTCATTTGATGCCAACGTTGCAATAAAAACAGACATTTTTTTGTTATAAATAGAATGCTTTTTTTTTGTATTGCCAAAAATTAGCTTTAATTGCAGATTTACCAGATTTGAGTTGAAGATTTTACAGCAGAATAATTCCTAACGTTTCAGGCCTGCAGTCTGGCACAGGCTTCCAGGGGCTTAGGCTCTGGGCTTCAGGGCTGTAAGGGGCTTTTGTGGGAAATTAGTTCATAGTATTTCTCTCCTGATGAATGTCTGTGTCTGCTGCTATAGGAAGGAGTAAGAATGGCCCCTATTTGTAAAAAATATTATTAGGAAATGATAAGCTATGAGTCCACCAATCAAACACGTGCAAAAAACACGTCCTGTTCATCAAAATTAAGAGTTTTCAGGTTGCTAAAGATGTGAAAATAAAACAAAATTGACTTAAATGATTTGTGGGGTTTGTTTGTAGAGTAGTGTCTTTGTGGTGGGTGGTGTATGTTGAGGAGGAAAATCACATTTTCAACAACAGAGCACTTGGGAACAAACATTCCTTCATTATCTGATTCTTTGATGTTGATTTTAAAATATTATTTTTTGGTAAACCGTTAAAAAACAGCTGAAGAAGCTAAACACACTACTCCAGATAGATGAATGATTATCTCTGAAATGGACATAGTCAAAACATTAAAAAAAGCTTGTTTTTTTAAATATTTTGATAATTGTATGAAATTTAGGAATAGCATCCTTTAAACGGATGAAAACATGGCAGAAGGAGACTTTGCAGTCAGAATTGTGTTTGGAGGCGGTGCCGTAATATGGAAATACTGTGTGTGAGATCAACAACCATCATTTATCGGGGTTTGCATGTGTGCGTGTGTGTGGGTGTGTGTGTGTGTAGGTGTGTGTGTGTGCGTGTAGGTGTGTGTGTGTGAGTGTGTGTGTGTGTGTGTGTGTGTGTGTGTGTGTGTCAGAAGGACAGAACACTTTTCACAGTAAAAGCATTTTTGTTTCTTTCATGGTCCCTGAACACCTAGAATGAGAATACCTGTGTACTGTGCGATTATAGAAACATATGGTTGTCTTATGAAATATTTTGGAGCTAAACAAATTGTTTCGTATGTCAGTTGTATTCTGTGGTGGTCAAATACTGAAGCATTGATGAAATATTATGACTTTGATATTCATGTCTGTGGGAGACTGACCAGGTTTTGTTCGTAGTATCTACAGTAAAATATCAACAGCATTTAGACTAACTTTGTGAAATATGTTTTATGTTTTATTTTTATCAACAAACTCTATGTAAGTGCTCAGATACAGTATATTACATCACATTCAACACTAGTGAGGCGCTTTAAAGTTTTGAAGTGACCCATGTCAACATTCCTGAATACAATGATTTACAGTCTTACTGATTGATAGACAAACACATACATTCTGAAAAATGAAGCTATAAACATAAAATAATAGTGGCACTGACTGCCTTGCAAGAATAAATCCTTGCTCTGTGTTGACAGGTGTTTACTTCACAGCAACATTTCCTTATGTCATGTTGGTGGTTCTTTTGGCTCGCGGTCTCAGCTTGCCGGGAGCTATGGATGGTTTAGCTTCTACTTGTATCCAGACCCCTCCAGGTTGGTGGGACCCTCAAGTAAGTATATAGTCAAACACACTAAAGATACTCAAGCAAAACAAAAACCATCAAATTGAATCTTTTGATGGTTTGAGTCTATTCTGGGGGATATTTACTGCATGCTGTTTGTTCAACAGGTTTGGATGGACGCTGGAGCACAGGTTCTTTTCTCTTTTGGGATTTGTCAGGGAAGTTTGACAGCTCTGGGCAGCTACAACCGATTTAACAACGACTGTTACAAGTAAGCGCATATACTATTTCACTTTATTCAGTTTGACAAATGGTGCAGACATGCGACTCTGTTCTGGGATGTCCCCTGAAGTCTGTGACTGTGGTGGGTAAGAGAAGGACGTTATTGAAACTAGAATCCATCATGGAAAATCCTCATCATCATCATTATCATCATCATCATCATCATCATCATCATCATCATCTGCATAAGATCTGAATTGCTCCTTCAATCAGACACTTTAACACCTCACTGCAGGAAGGAAGGTTTTTGCAGATCTTTCTTCATATCAGCTTTTAGACTCTACAATGCCTTATAGACATTGAACACTATTGTTATTTGTTAATTTTCAAGTGTATTTATAGTGTTATGTATTATCTATCTGCTGTTTTTATTAGAGACATGGTAAAAAATTGAACAGTCCCTTAATGGGATCAATAAAGCTCTATTTTATTTAAGTATTAAATCAAGATGATTTTAATTGTTTTTAATTAACAATACTTTTAGATTCCTTAACAATATGAGTTGCACCTATTCAAAAACTAAGCAGCCAATCAGAAAACAGCAGCTCAGTGAAGATTTGCTTCAAGCTGGGTCTCAGAATGGGGAAAGGAGGTGTTTGCTGGTCTGAACATTTCTCAAACTGCTCTCTACAGATATTTTCTCTCACAGCTACATACGCCTGAGATATTTTCTGGGATCGTCCATATACAGTTATAAAAGCTTGTCTTAGTGTTAGAATTTTGTTCTTGGATGTAAGATTTTTCTTTCTAGCTGATCGAGCATAAATGTTGTAAAACTCAAAAATCATAACCATCTCAAATTACAGCAGCTTGGCACTCGTATCCTTTCACTTCCTACCGCTCTCTACTTTTCTTCTTCTCTCTGCCCCACCCTGCCCCCCCCTCTTTTCCCTCTGTAAAAAAAATTTAATAATAAAAAATATATATAATAAATCAACCCATTTCACCCTTCTGCGGTAGGTTTCTCCTCCAAGCTGGGGTAATCTACCAGAGGCCTGGGAGCTTGAGGGTCCTGCGCAGTATCTTAGCTATTCCTGTTCTTTCTGGACTGAGAGGTCTGAGGTCTTTCCAGGTATCTGTTGTAGCCACTCCTCCAGCTTGGGGGTTACTGCCCCAGTGCTCCAATTACCACAGGCACCACTGTCACCTTCACTTTCCAGGCTTTCTCCAGTTCTTCTCTGAGTCCCTGGTATTTCTCCAGTTTCTCATGTTCCTTCTTCCTGATGTTCCCATCGCTTACTGCCACATCCACCACAACGGCTTTCCTCTGTTCTTTATCCACCACTACAATGTCTGGTTGGTTCCCATCACCATCCTATCAGTCTGGATCTGGAAGTCCAGGATCTTTGCCCTCTCTACCACCTTCGGAGAGGTGTTTCCCATTTTGACCTTGGGGTTTCCAGTCCATATTCTGCACACATGTTCCTGTATATTATCCAGCCACTTGATTGTGGCGCTCCATTAGTATGCTTTACCTGCCAGATCTTACACCCTGCAATCATGTGCTGGATTGTTTCAGGCGCCTCTTTGCACAGCCTACACCTGGGTCTTGTCTGGTGTGGTAGATCTGAGCCTCTATTGCTCTGGTGCTAAGGGCTTGTTCCTGAGCTGCCAGGATGAGTGCTTCAGTGCTGTCTGTAGGCCAGCCCTCTCTAGCCATTGGTAGGACTTTTGATATCAGCCACTTCAGTTATGGTCCGGTGGTACATCCCATGCAGGGGTTTGGCCTCCCATGAGGATCTGTCTTCCGGTACCGGATCCTCTGCTCTCCATTGTCTGAGACATTCACTGAGCAGTGGGGGCTTGAGCTTGATGTATTCATGCATCTTGGATGTTTCATAGTAGATAGTGCTTCCACACTCACTAGTCTCGGCCTCCTTCTGTGCACCTAGCATACAGTCTCAGGTGCTGGATTTGGGATGAACCCTCCATGTGGTGAGGAGCGTTGTGCCTTAACATCTGTGGTCTTTCCTTCTTTTGCCATCTTATTATTCCTGCAATTATCTAATAACTGGCAGTTCGTAGCTGTTTATTGCCCGGGTCTGTTCTTGCCATTGAGCTGGCTTCTCAGGACTTGCCTTACTCGTTGAGTACTTAGCTGTGCACTTTCCTTGTTGCCTGCTACAGGTTGTCATTTGCCTGTAAAAATTCCAAGGTAATTGTAACTGTCCTCAGTTTCTGGGCTATTTTTCCTTCACGGAGTGTGAACTACCTTGCCTCTCTTTGTCACCATCCGTCTACATTTGTCAACCCTAAATGAACATCCCAATGTCAGTACTTTAGATCCTGGTGGTGTGGATTAGGGAGTCAATGTCACGCTCACTCTTAGCATATAGCTTGATGTCATCCATGTAGAGTGGGTGATTGATGTTGGCCCCATTTCTGAGGTCGGTATAGTCTTGTTGATTATTTGGCTGAGGGGCTTCAGACCTATACAGAATAGCAGTGGAGACAGGGCATCACCTTGGTATATCCCACACTTGATGGATACTTGTGCCAGTGGTTTCCCATTGGCTTCAAGGGGGTTGTTTCCACAGCTTCATTGAGTTTCCTATGAAAGCTTTTAGAGTCCTGTTAATGTTGTACAGCTCCAAGCATTCAGTGATCCATGTGTGTGGCATTGAGTCATAGGCCTTCTTGTATCATCCAGGCTGTGCAACAGGTTGTGTGTCGTGACTTGCACTCTTGAGTGACTGTTTCTCTCAACCAGGAGTTGGTGTTTGGCTCCTCTGGAGTCTCTACCAATGCCCTTCTGTGTGTTGCTCATGTATTGATCCATATGCCTATTTATCCTGGTTGCAATGATGCCTGACATGAGCTTCCATGTTGTGGAGAGACAGGTTATTGGCCGGTAGTTGGATGGGACTGCACCCTTTGAGGGATCCTTCTGGATCAAGATCATTTGCCCTTCTGTTAGCCATTTGGGGTGAGTCCCATCTCTTAGCAGCTGGTTCATTTGTTCTGCTCATAGAGTGTGGTAAGCTTCTTTAGCCAGTAGGCATGTATCATGGCAGGGCCCTGTGCTGTCCAGTTTTTCATACCTGAGACTCTTTCTTGGATGTCTGCCACTGTGATGGTTACTGGATTCTGTTCAGGGAGGTTGCTATGTTCTTTTCTCAGAGACCAGCCATTGGCCATTGCTGTCATGTGCTGTCTCTTTCTCTCATATACTTTTTTCAACACTGTTCAGTTTGGTGGGTCTGCTCTGCTACTTTGACCCTGCCATTGAGCGTACGCTTTTGCAGGTTTTGTTGTGAACAGCCTGTTTATCTGTCTGGCTTCATTTTCTGTTGTGTGACTTCTTTAGGCGGCAGCTCAAGGCCAGGAGCCTTTGTTTGGGCAGTTTCCAGTGCTTCAGGCACTGAAGTCCTCCCATTGAGACACAAATCATGAAGTGAAACAAAATTTATTAGATTTTTCAAACTTTTTAGCAAAATACAGAAAAAATTGGGCGTGCAAAATTATGCAGCCCCCTTAAGTTAATACTTTGTAGCACACCGCCTTTTGCTGTGATTACAGCTGTAAGTCGCTTGGGGTATGTTTCCATCAGGCTTGCACATCGAGAGACTGAAATTTTTGCCCATTTGTCCTTGAAAAACAGCTCAAGCTCAGTGAGGTTAGATGGAGAGCATTTGTGAACAGCAGTTTTCAGTTCTTTTCACAGATCCTTGATTGGATTCAGCTCTGATCAGTCTTCTCCTTGTCTGAGCTGAAAGTTTAGACGGACGGTCGGGTCTTTGTAGATTAACAGTGGTCTTATATTCCTTCCATTTCCATATTATCGCTCCTATATAGTGCTCCCTGGGAGTTTAAAGCTTAAGAAATCTTTTTGTATCCAAATCCGGCTTTAAACTTCTCCACAACAGTACCTCGGATCTGCCTGGTGTGTTCCTTGTTCTTCATGATGCTCTATGTGCTGTAACCCTTGTGCTATCCTAGGCACTTTACCGTTGGGAGTTGGGTCATCTAGATTCACTAGACAGAGCTCTGAACCTTTTTTTTTTTTCAATTTTTTGTGATCTTCACTGGTTCAATGGATTCCATGAAATTTTTCCACCTTTATCCACCTTTGTCATGGTAGGGAGAACATGTCAAAGTAAGGGTGGGGTCATCCAAGATAGCACAAGGGTTAAACTGACCTCTGAGACTATCACAGAGCAGGTGCATTCATACTGAGACTTGATTACTTACAGGGGGATTCTATTTATCATCATTAGTCATTAAGGACAACATTGGACATTCAGAGATCCTCACTGAACATTTGGAGAGAGTTTGCTGCACTGAAAGTAAAGGGGCCGAATAACTTTGCATGCCCAATATTTCAGTTTTTTATTTGTTAAAAAAGTTTGAAATATCCATTGAATTTCGTTCCACCTTATGATTGTGTCCCACTTGTTGTTGATTCTTCACAAGAAAATACAGTTTAATGTCTTTATGTTTGAAGCATGAAATGTGACAAAAGTTTGAAAAGTTCAAGGGGGCTGAATACCGTTGCAAAGCACTGTATATATATGTATGTATGTATGTATGTATGTTTTCTTTTTCATTTTTGGAAATTACTAAAAAAAACAGACCTCCCTCCATTTTTTCTGCAGGTAAAGCCAAGCCCTGATGTCAATGAAAGTCAGCACCAGCCACCAAATGTTTACCATGACATTGGGGTCACCAGGAACAAGATAGTGACCGCACAGTTTGAGTGCTACCAGAAGATAATGAAGGAAAATACTCACAGCAGACAAGGTAGTTTGTCTGGATTTGAGGGTTTTTTGGGTTTATTTTTACTTTTGGAGGTTAAAGGTTTCTTGTATGAGTCGCGGTGGAGGTGTAAATTTCAATATTTGCCAGATCAGAAATTCTAAAAAGCCTATTTCATTTTTGAAAGAAAGTTTAACCCTTCATATAAATGACTGCATCACACTGCAGTGGAATGGTAAAGTCTCCAGGGTGCACCCCACCTTTGCCCTTTAGCAGCTGGATCGGCTTCAGCGACCCCAAACAAGAAAAAAGCATGTTCAGAAAATAGATAAAAATATGACTAATGCTGTTCTTTCTCTGCGGAATAGAGGCCATGTGTAATCGCACTTGGGATGGCTGGTTGTGCTGGGATGACACGGCTGCAGGGGTCATTTCAGAGCAGCACTGCCCTGATTACTTCCAGGATTTTGATCCATCGGGTGAGATCTGTTAGTAAAAAACACATCAGGTCCGGACTTGGGTTTGGTTAAATCTGGGCTCTTTAAATATAGTAAAATTGTATGGGGATGAAGCTTTTACCTGCAAAGGGCTTTCCTGATCTGACTTTTATGCATATCTCAGAAATAAAAAAAAATTACAAAATATAATACTATAAATTTGTGTGAAAGAACCCTTAATTACTTTTTTTTAAATAATTTTTTAAGACATCCAAAACTGTACCTAAACATAAAAGTCTCAATCCATCAGACAACATTGCTGACCGACCTGTGTCTGTGTTTCTATGACTGTCTACCTGATTGGCAAAAAGACTGAATCAACATTTTGAAATAAGAACTTTTGCAGAAGTGACAGATAGTTTTAAAAGCTTTTTTTTTTCAAGTTGTTGCTTTGCCTTTTATTTTGATAATTAAAAAGGTCCACAATAAAAGAAAGAAAAAGCATACTTAGTGCTGTGTTATTTTTTTCTTTATTGCACACAGTAATAGTAAAATAAAAAAAAATTTCTGCAGAAATGGTTACAAAGATTTGTACTGAAAACGGCCACTGGTTCCTGCATCCCGAGAGCAACCGGACATGGACCAACTACACTCGCTGCAATGAGCACACCAACGAAGGCAGAATGGTTGGCCACTTGTTTTTTGGTTGTTGTATTTTTCTCACTGTTACAACTGACCTTTAATCGACTGTCTGTACCTTGATTGCATGCATTTTCAAGAGCAAGTTGATAATTGATAATAAGTTCCCATCACGGTGTCATTGGATATATTTATGTCATATTATTCTTTATTTTTTAAGAATTAAATCAAATCAAAATCAAATATAGTATACATTGTTATAGTTAAATGTTCTGCAAAAGGTTTTTAAAAACATTCAAAGACTAAAATGTGTCTGTTTATTAGTCAAAAATGACACATTTGACCCGTTTCGTCTTGTTTCAGACTGCGATGAACCTTTTTTACTTGGCCCTCATTGGACATGGCTTGTCTCTTGTCTCCCTCTTCATTTCTTTGGCAATCTTTTTCCATTTTAAGTGAGTACACATCCTTTTTATTTAAATTTTTAGTCCATTTCCATAGAGTCTGGTTGCTGCTGATTTCTGTTTAAGACAGTTATTCTGGTAGTTGTCCTCTATCCGGTTTGCTGTCATAAGCTACCCTGATTGTGATTGAAAATGCTTGCTAAGGTAACCAGGACAGAATGTTTTTCCCAGCTAACCATTTGTTCCACATATAAACATAATTGATAATTAGGTGAAAACCTTAAAACTAATAAAGCAGCAGTCGCAAATGGTCTTATGAATTGATACGAGCTGTCAGGCGGCCAAAAATAGACAAATCTGTACTGGTAACGCAGATGGCCAAGAGGAAATATCGGGGATGAAGACTCCTTGGCAAGCCCGTAGAGGGAAAATATCCATCCATTTTATTTAAAGGCACTGTATGAGAAGTTCAGCTTCCATGAGCCTGATGAACACTTCACACACGAAAATGGTACGCTCCATTTTCAGCAATGCCCCTTAAAGTGGCTGTGCGAGCCTTTAAGGGAACTACAAGACACAGCTGTAGATGTCACACCCTACAAGACACACCCTTAAAATGCGGCTGCTAATGTCTACGAATCGTAACGGACCCGGACAACCCCAAAACTCGTTGACCCGTGTGGGTGCATGTGACTAAGTCTTTAGACCTATGATAGATTTAAGGAGCAATATGCAATTATTAAGAGTCTCTACCTCAGTATTTTATGACAATGACAAGCCTGGAGTTACTACTGTGTATAGAATAAATATGATGTGTGAGTTGAAGTCCAACTTGACTTATCTTTGCTTGTACATGTAATTGTTTTGTTTTTCTCACAGAAGCCTGAGCTGCCAAAGGATCACCCTTCACAAAAACCTTTTCTTCTCATTTGTCCTGAACTCTGTCATCACCATCATTTGGCTGACTGCCGTGGCCAACAACCAGGAGCTGGTGCAGAGGAATCCAGTTAGTCCTCTGGCTGATAATATATTCATGTAGTTTTTTCGTTAAAACACAGTTTGTCATTGCTCTACTTGATGAATTTCCACTCTTCATTACTCAGAGAGATTGAAATAAAGCTGAGAGTGAGACTAAAAGCTACACTGCTGGGTAGAGCCACCGTCTGCTGCATCTGTTTTTTATTTTCTGTCTTCCACAGACAAGCTGTAAAGTCTCCATGTTTATTCATCTGTACCTCTTTGGCTGCAATTACTTCTGGATGCTGTGTGAGGGCATTTATCTGCACACTCTAATCGTGGTGGCCGTGTTTGCTGAGAAGCAACACCTGATGTGGTACTATCTCCTTGGCTGGGGTACGAAAGGAGAGCGGGACGGAGATAAGACTAAGCGACAGTAGTTTTTGTTGTTGTTTTTTTTACAATAAACTTTTGTTTCTTTTTTGCCTCGCAGGATTTCCTCTTATTCCAGCTTCCATACACGCAATTGCTAGGAGTTACTACTACAACGACAAGTAAGGGCTCTGTCCTTTTGAGATATCCTCCCAATACAACCATTTGATAATGCTGTCTTCTTCTCTCCAGCTGCTGGATAAGCTCCAAAACATCTCTGCTCTACATCATCCATGGTCCCATATGTGCCGCTCTTGTGGTAAGAGGACCCCCGCTCTAATCCCACACCAGTCCGCTCCTACAGCCGGCATCACGACTGTTGATTACTCAGATTGAGCAATTCTTTTCAATGTTTTCCCTTTTTCTCCTGGTGGCCTGCCTTATTGCACAATGAGAGCACAGTGAAGCTCTTTTGATCTTTGAGCGGATGCAGTAAGGGGCCTACACTTTTTCAGGGCTGCTTAGATTGAGTTTGTTGGTTTTCTTTCAAATCAGTTTATCTGCCGTTCTGAGGTCTCCAGACCCGTGTGGTTTCTAAGAATTGACTCATCGGTACACTGGGATATGCTTCATAGAAAGTTCTTTCTCAGAATGAAGACTTAAAATTTGGGGGAAAAAATTGTGAAGATTTGTTTTGTTACTTTCAGTGTTTTTTTGTTTGTTTTTTTATGAAAATTCCGTAGCAACAAAAACTTATATGGCAACTACAGATTAGGGATTACCTTGATGTAAAAAGCAAGTCTTATAACCCGTTGTAAATTAAACCTTTAGAGTCAAGGGCTTAGGATGGGGATAAAAATCAACTGCATCCACTGCTGCCTATTAGAAATACCATATTTTCTAAGTATACAGTAAGTCACTTTTTTTTGTATAGTTTGGTCTGGGGTGCGACTTACAGTCTTGTGTAATTTATTTGTGACTTAATAAAAGACAAAATAGGCTCAAGTGTTCATTATTTTCACACTAACAACCACTGAAGAGCACTGTAGGTTTGTGTATCAGCATTTGCTACTGACAGCAACGCAAAAGAAGAAGCACCAGCCTCGGCGTAGTTGTTCAAAAGCAACACAGAGTATGAAGAATTCAATGAATTTAGTAATTACAAGTTGTATTATTGATTTAGTTAACCCTTTAGCATGCTCTTTCTGCTATGGTTATTTAAATAAATGTTCATATATTGCACGACTATACTAAACACTTATTTAGTTCCTCCTATGTTTAATGAAGCTAAGTAAGGTTACAGTACTAAAATGTGCAAATATTTAATCTATTATCGATTCTGTTAGGGTTTGCCTTTAAAGATGAAATGTCCGTTCTTCGTTGCATGTTTTGTTAAATACATTTTTTGCAATTTATAGTCTGAAAAATTTGCGGTATACTTTGAAAACAAGAAATCTTCTCAAACCAAATGTTGACTTAATGCAGAAAAAGAACAATCCTGTTGTGTGTTGTTGCCCTCCTATCACACACTAACTTGTGCTGACATCAAGACTTCAAGTTTAGAGTTTTAAAAATCTCAGAAGGGTTAGTTGGAAAGCTTTAAAAACATAACTTTTATATAGATTTTAACCTTTAGACCTTGTTTTTTGTAGATTACAAGATTGAACAAAGTGTGTTGCCTATAAACATGGGAATCTCCTTCATAAACACATCAAGTCATGATTCAAGAAGCAAAAAATAATGAAAATGTTCACTTTAACCCTTGTGCTATCCTAGACCTTTTGACATTGGGAGTGAGGTCATCTAGACCCCACTAGACAGTGCGCTGAACTTTTTTCTTCAATGATTTGTGATCTTCACTGGTGTCCATGGATTACATGAAATCCTCTTCACCTTTATCCACCTTTGTCATGGTAGGGAGAACACGTCAATGGTCATCTTAACCCCATAGGATAGCCCAAGGGTTAAAATGACCTTATAAAGTGGCCTTAGTGGCCCTTTTTTTTTTTCTTTTTTTTTACATTTCATCATCCACCCAAAAAGAACATGACCACTCACTTGAGCAAAGGTGTTAACTCTTATCTTTGCGCAAATAGTTTGCGTGACTGAATGAATTGTTTAACACGTGTTAGTCTGAATGCATGTGTATGCATGTGTGAACAGTTGTGGTACTGTGTACATGTTGACATGTTCGTAAGTGAAGATTTTTGGAGCCAACAGGTGTAACATTTGAGTGTGTGTGTGGACAGGCCCCGCCCATTTTAGATTTGTTGTACATCTACAACATCTAATGCCTTATTATTTTACCCCCCCCCCTAATCATCCTCCTATCCCCTACTCTCTAACATCTCTCTCTCTTCTTCCCCCTGTTCTTTCCCTTTCCGGTCCAACAATATACACCATGTATGTTAGAAGATTCATAACCCCTGTTGTAACACTAAAATCTGTTTAACACAGGAGCCCTTCCGCTCTCATACGTTTGCTGTGCTGTTGACAGGACAAGTTAAGAAATTAAAAATAAATACAAATAAAAAAATAAAAGAATAAAAATAAAGTGGCTTTAGCTCAATGACTTACAAAATAGCTGGTTGAGTGGTTCAACAGCTAGATCTGATAGTTATGATGATAGTTATGATAGTATTTGACCTTAAAATACTCCTTATTTCAGAAAATGTGTAAGTCATTTTTAGAACTGTCAAATTAAAAGCACATAATTTTTTATTTTTTATTTGAGATTAAATATTTAATACAATTGAAGAAGTTTTTTTTGTTTTGTAATTTTGCTTTTTTAATGAAAACTGGTGTTGTGTTCAAAAATGTACAATCCTTTCCAGCTTAGAATACCATGTTTTTCTAAACCTTTCCTTGATGATGTCACCACCATGTGTCAGTAAGGGTTCTCCTTTCCACCCTAAAAAGGTGAAACTTGAAGCTGATGGCTGAATTTGCTCTCACCAGGTCAACGTCTTTTTCCTGCTAAACATTGTGAGGGTTCTCATCACCAAGCTGAAGGTAACCCACCAGGCAGAGTCCAGTCTCTACATGAAGGCAGTGAGGGCCACCCTCATCCTGGTCCCTCTTCTGGGGATTCAGTATGTCCTGCTTCCCTACAAGCCAGGTGGGCGGGTCTCCTCTGAAATCTACGACTACATCATGCATATACTGATGCACTACCAGGTGAGTGATCAATGGACTTTCAGAGCTTATTGTGTTTGATTCCTGTGGCAAAACATGCAAATCTAAAGTCCTGCATTGGAAGACTTGGTGATTTTACCATCACGGGTATGCCGCTGGCCTTCTTTAGCTTGAGATAAACCCGAACATTGCCAGACGCCTCTGCGGAGGCTTTCTTTGAACCGGAGAGGTTCAAACAAAGCCTCAAACCCTAACCCTGTAGAGAGGAACAATGGGCAAGCACGACCCTTCGCAGCTGAAGAAGGCTGGAATTGCCTACATGTTGGCAAAATATTGATCGTATAGACTTATTCTGAGGGGCAATTTTAAAAATGCTTAAATATGTTAGTTTGAGTCTGAAACAAGGTTTGGACACATTTCCAAGTTTCAACCATCTTGTTTTCATTTCAGGGTTTGCTTGTGGCCACCATCTTCTGCTTTTTCAATGGAGAAGTAAGTTTGGCTTTTCTGTCATTCTGAGGCGCTTTCTCTCATAACCGACAAATGAATAATAGCATTATAGATAATAATAGAAAAAAATTCACAACATTTTTTCATTTCTGCAGATTTTTTGTGTCAAAAATTAAGATAAGGTCATGCGTTTGCATGTTTTGTCCTTTTTAAGTTTTCTAAATGATCCCAAGTTTACCTCTTTGGCCTTATGCCGCTAGTTTGATCCACTTCCATGGTGGGTATTGTTTTCTCCCATATATATATATATATATATATAGTTTGTATATTTAGGCCTTAAAAACCCACTCAAATTCACAACAATTTGAATAAAGAATTAATCATATAATTCTAAAAAATTTTTATATATGCCTACCATCGTCAGAAAAATGTCACAAGAACATGTTTTAGACTCCAGAAACACAAATTTTATTGTGGGTCTTTAAAGAAACATTTAAGACAGAATGTAGCTCAATGCAAATTAACACAATTAAGTTAATTTTCCTTGTCCAAAGATCTTGACTTCTGTGTGAAGCGCCGTAAATTTACTACAAATTAGCGCTGTATAAATAAAGTAATTGGGTCATGGTGTTTCTCCTCTACTCAGGTCCAAGCTGTTCTGAGGCGGCACTGGAACCAGTACAATATCCAGTTTGGCAGCAGCATAGGGAACCACTCGGACGCCCTCCGCTCCGCCTCCTACACAGCCTCCTCCATCACGGAGGTCCAGGGCTGTTACTCCATCGACGGCCACACGGAACATATGAACAGCAAGAGCTGCCACGACACCGAGCATGCGTCCATGTTGAAGTCAGACAGCCCGTTCGCCTGAGGGTTTTTCCCCCCAAACTTTGTCCCAACTTTCATCCCTGCGACGAGCTGCGCCGTGTTTTGGGCGACTGTGGACACTCCTCCCTATTTATACAAAACCAAATGAAGCAGTGGAAACAGACTGGAATCTTCACGCTCCCACTAAATCGATGTTCTCCGGAAAGTGCAAGGTGAGCTCGGAGCAGCTCCTTCTCCCCATTATCTGGGATTATTCTATCCGTTAATCCCAGCATTGTAAACTTTTTTTTCCTTGACAATTATGTCTGTGACTGAATGATTTATTATCGAATGCTCATGTATCCCTTTTCACGTGATTTTGTGCACAAACCAGCCTTTTGGATACACTGTGAACTCTGTCTGACTCGGTTTTGCCAAACTAAGGAAAAAAATGGCCCTCCGCCCTTTTTTTCGTCATATCTTAAAAAAAGTATATAAAAAAGGGAAACAGCCAAGAAGTGTATTGTAATATATATGAAAGATGTATTCTTTTTATATACTGTATATTTAAAACCTAATTTATCTAAATTTCCGTGTATTAAATAACAAAAAAATAGCACACAGTGTTTATGATTGATGACACTTTTGTAAACATGTGGACACATAACAAAAAATTAAAATTTTTCTGTTAAAAAACACAGAATCTGTCCCTATGGCACATAATTATGATGCTTCTGTACTGCGTTACCTGGATCATGTCTATTTGATTTGATCCAAGCAGCTAAAGAGATGTTCTTGATCTTCTTTGAACCAAAATATGCTGACACTTAAATACCAGTGGAGAATTGTGGGAAGGTTTGACTTGGGGGTGGGGGGTGTTAAAGGCTTTATACTGAATGAAGGCAGACAAAAGCAGTACTATTTCTTTACTGAAATCGAAACTGTTGCTTAATCTGTAAAGTTCTCCTTTACAGATTAATGAAGTCTTTTTTTAACTTAAACTTGCTCTGAAATTGTCCAACAACACGGAATTATGCTTACATTATGGTTTCAAAAACAATTTCTGTCCTTGTTACTAATATCTACAATTTGTCTGGAAAATTGTAATTATGTTCAATTTTAATGAACTCTGTAATTTTATTGAAATTTCTCCCTTAGAATTGGCCAATAGATAGGCATAATCTTTTGATTGGCAGGTGGCCATCTTTTGCCTAAGCTCTGCAACTCTTTCTTTGTTCCAACCATTGACTGTACAAGAGAACTGGACCTACCATAACATTACTCACTGAAAAAGGTTTACTTCTGGCTCCTACAAAATAAGGTCATTCAGTCGCCATTTTTTTTGCAATATGGACGCCGGCGTGTTGGAGAAAGACAATCTTGATAAGCAATGATTGGTCAGTCTGATTCAACATTTGTATGGCAACCACCGTCTATAATTTGAATTTCACTACAGAAAATAAAAATGAAAAAAAGAAGGATCAGCAAGAACATGTAAAAGAAATGGTAGTAATGTTAATAATGCTGTTTATTTCTATTTTCTATTTCTAAATCTATTTTGGGATTTTGGTTTCTTTAACCCTTGTGCTATCCTAGGCACTTTACCGTTGGGAGTTGGGTCATCTAGACCCACTAGACAGTGCTTTGAACCTTTTTTTTTCCAACGATTTGTTATCTTCACTGGTTCAATGGATTACATGAAATTTGTCCACCTTTATCCACCTTTGTTATAGTAGGGAGAACACGCCAAAGTAAGGGTGGGGTCATCCAAGACAGCACAAGGGTTAATGACCAGTGGGTACTTCCTATTTGGGGAGGAGTCACTCAGTCCAGTTCCCATATACAGTCAATGGTTCCAACATGTGATATATTTTTCCACCTATATTCCAATTTCCCAAAAAGTCAGAACTCTGAAATAAAATATTAAAAAATCAACACAATACAAGTTAAAATGTCAACCTTCACTCATTTACAGTCATGGATTACTCTTCATCTGGATTTCATTCCATGACATATACAGATGGCTCTAAACAGCATGTTTAGGCTTTTACCACATATTTTGCAGCACATGTCAGGTTACCAAAAGCACAGCGGGTGAGCGCCTCTCTGCACTTACAGAGAAGGGTATCATAATGTGGTCAAAGCACATGCATGCTAGCAATGAGGATTTAACAGTTGACCTCAGTCCACGCTGTCATATCAGTAACACACCAGTGATTTACCTCTAACATGCCCTGCTTTTCTCCTGAAATACCAGAGTCAACAGTGCGCTGCTTAGCAACAAGGAATCGGGATGCAAATGGCGTCCTTACACCTGTGGAAAAATACCAAACACATGTATACGTCACCCGCATGTGCCGGCTTTAAGAAGGGCTAGCGTCTTGTGCAACCAGGGGAGGTTCACATGTTTATGGAGTGTCTGTCAGTTTTTTTTTTTTTTTTTTACATCTCAGGATTACTTAAAACAAATTTTTCAATAAAGTAAAAGGATGTAGTTAACTAAAGAAGAGATTTTTTTCTTTCACATAACATTGAACTGAAACAATAACTGAAAAAGAGAATTTAATAAACAAAGAAAAGAAACATTCTAAATTATTTGTTAAATTTACAAGCCGCTACTCCTTTTTTACTTCCTTCTTTTTAGCTTATGCATCCTTCTACGTACAAATCTTAAAGACCCACTCTGATAAAAATTGTGTTTTTAACATGTTCTTCAGGCATTTTTTTCATGATGAAGGAAATATATTAAGAAAATGTAGCTTACAATTATTTCTGAACATTTCTTCATTCAAATTGTTGTAAATCAGGAACACAATAAATGAAAAAATCCTAATTGTCTCGTACAAAATACACAGGGCGGACCACAAGCTCCTTGCTCTGCTCCATAGCTCCAATATTGGTCGGCTTTTTTGTTGCACCGGCTGTGAGCTATTGGGGGATCATGTAAACAGAGAACAACGGTCCCCCCCACAACTTAAAGGCAAATTTCTAAAGAACTACTGCCACTCTGCAAAAAGTATGTTAGAAAAAATGAGAATTTTCGAGGATTTTGGCTAAAACCAGCATAATCAACACCTAAAAGATGATCAGAGTGGGTCATTAAGTTTGAGGGGAAATAAAGGACTTTGTCAACGTTATGTCAAACAAAAGAGATACTCCCGAATTACCTACATTTTTAAAAACCTCTCACCACTTTTGTGTATACACAGAAGTTTAATATGTTGGAGAATGCATGCATGATTTATGTATACTGTGTTTAAATGGATGCAGAAGCCATTGACTACACTTTCAGGTGAAAAAGGGTGGTGTTGCTCATCTGGAAAGCCGGCTACTTCCGGATCTGTGTCCTGCTTTCAAATGTCACAGCCACTTCTAGACCCTTACATGTATGTGTGTTCTCTGCTTTTCCTGTGTTCAGCAGCATGATGTGGGTGTGCTCGAAGGTAATGGTCTATGATGACTGCAAAGGCCTGGAAGTCCCTCTGTTTTTAATAAAACTGATATCAAAGAAAGCATTCGATTCTCCTGAGGCTTAAAGAAAATCAATTATTTATTTTTTTTTAATTATAGAACTTCGGTTAACTGTGTGAGCTCAAGTTTCTTCCCTTTTATGTCATGAAAGGAATTCTGCACACAAGGAGTATCATAGTTTTAGTTGAAAGTCATTTTTAATTATCAAGCTATGGAATTGAAAAAAATCTTCTGTCAAATGGAAGAAACCGTGTACCCTTCCTTTACATTGTGGATTCATGTAACTAAAGGTCTGATGCAGCTCTTCATGAAGTCCTTCCTTTGTGTGACTCTGGTAAAATGTTGTATGGGACAAAAAAGTATTTAGAACGGTGTTTGTGGTTTGTATTTATCATGTGCTCAATTTTAACATGTTGACTCCATACTGCTGTTTGAATGTAAAAAAAATGGTTTTGGTTTAACTCTCGGGATGTGAAGAAATATATACACACTGTACTTATAATGTTTCTTTTTTATTATCTGTGAATCAGACAATGTTGCTACTGTGTGTGTATTTCTATACCAATACATTATAGCACAGAATATGCTTCAAGTTTCACTTTTCTTCTCATCTTCCTTCTATTTAGACACATTTTTTAGAGGCAGGAAATTGTCACTTTTCTTTTTTTTTTCTTGTAGAGGGACCTCCACCTTCTATAGTGAGGTCAATAAGTATTTGATCACCCTATGATTTAGCAAGTTCTCCCACTTAGAAATCGTGGAGGGGGCTAAAATTTTCATCAAAGGTGCATTTCCACAGTGAGAGACAGAATCTGAAGAAACATTCAGAAATCATGTACGATTTTTTTAAACAATTTATTTGCATATTACTGTGACAAATAAGTATTTGATCACTTGATTATCAGATAGATGTATGACCAGCAAAGCCCTGCTGTTCTGCTTTTAAATAGTCCACCTCCACTCTGCTCATGATTCTAAATTAGTGGCACCTGTTTGAGGTCGTTAGCTTGCATAAAGGCACCTGTGCACCCCACAATCAGTCAGAAGTCTAACTACCAACATGGGCAAAACCAAAGAGCTGTCAAAAGACACAAGAGACAAAATTGTAGACCTTCACAAAGCTGGAAGTGGCTTCGGGGCAATTGCCAAGCAGCTTGGTGAGAAAAGAACAACTGTTGGAGCAATTGTCAGAAAATGGAAGAGGCTAATGATGACTGTCGATGTCCCTCGGACTGGGGTCCCTCGCAAGATCTCACCTCGTGGGGTATCGATGATGCTAAGGAAGGTGAAGAATCAGCCCAAGACTACACGGGAGGAGCTGGTCAATGACCTGAAGAGAGCTGGGACCACTGTTTCCAAGGCTACTATAGGTAGTACATTAAAACGTCATGGTTTAAAATCATGTGTCGCACGGAAGGTTCCCCTGCTGAAGTCAGCCCATGTCAAGGCCCGTCTGAAGTTTGCCAATGACCATCTTGATGATCCAGAGGAGTCATGGGAGAAAGTCTTGTGGTCAGATGAGACCAAAATAGAACTTTTTGGTCTTAACTCCATTCGGCGTGTTTGGAGGAGGAAGAAGGAGGAGCATCATCCCAAGAATACCATACCTACAGTGAAGCACGGGGGTGGAAGCATCATGCTCTGGGGGTGTTTTTCTGCACAGGGGACAGGACGACTGCACTGTATTAAGGAGAGGATGAACGGGGCTCTGTATTGTGAGATATTGGGCAAAAACTTCCTTACCTCAGTCAGAACGTTGAAGATGGGTCGTGGCTGGGTCTTCCAGCATGACAATGACCCGAAGCACACAGCCAAGAAAACCAAGGAGTGGCTCCGTAAGAAGCATATCAAGGTTCTGGAGTGGCCTAGCCAGTCTCCAGACATAAATCCAATAGAGAATCTATGGAGGGAGCTGAAACTCTGTGTTGCTCAGCCCCAAACCCTGACAGATCTAGAGAAGATCTGAATGGAGGAGTGGGCCAAAATCCCTGCAGCAGCGTGTAGAAACCTAGTGAAGAACTACAGGAACCGTTTGACCTCTGGAATTGTTAACAAAGGCTTCTGTACCAAATATTAAAGTTGTTTAACTCAAGTGATCAAATACTTATTTGTCACAGTAATATACAAATAAATTGTTTTAAAAAATCGTACAACGTGATTTCTGACTGTTTCTTCAGATTCTGTCTCTCACTGTGGAAATGCACCTATGATGAAAATTTTAGCCCCCTCCATGTTTTCTAAGTGGGAGAACTTGCTAAATCACAGGGTGATCAAATACTTATTGACCTCACTGTAGCTCCTAGTTTGCAGCAACTTTAGATATGTTTTTATTACTTTCCTAACAAGGAATTCTTTAGCTGTGGTGGGTGAAAAACATGTGCCTCTTCAGCAAAAAAAAAAAACATCAATCTCCACATTCACTATCAAAGTTATAAACTATTTTATTTTTATTTCCTAAATTACTTTAATTGAAAACAACTGCACAACATTTTATCACAAAGTGCTGACTATCAAAAAATTGCTTTATTCCTCTCCAACTTTCCGTAACGTTTGCTAATGATAAAGATAAGAGCACAAGATTGTTAAAAGCAGAAAGGGAAACAAAAACCAACTGGTATGAACGAGGATGTGCCAGATTTTCTTTGTATTATTCCTAAGAAGTGCAATCATCAACTCATTTGATTGTCTTAACCTTTTTTAAATTGATTCCTTGTGATTGCTGATTTTTCTGAGACAAAACATGATAAAAGGCAAGAATTTGTCAGTTTTTTAATTTGCTAAAACTGATGCTCACAAGCCTTTTTTTGTAAGTCAGGTTTTTTTTTTTACAAAGATTTGTGGGGGTCACAATACAGGAAGTTGGTCTTTGCATCTGATACAAGAAAAATGGCACATAATCAGTTTTATTCCCACTGTAGAAAAGGTTTGGTTTTATTTTATTTTTTTAAAGGTACATCTCCATCTTGCACCGACATGTTCCTTTAAAAATAGTTCGGATTAAAAACCGATTTACTCCCTGCATTGTTAATGACTTAGTAGACTTGATTCGTTTAAAACACTCATTGTGGCATTAGGGAAAAGCAAACAAGAAAACTTTTGATTGGCAATCTTTCAGAAGGGTGTGGAATAATTGTAATCAAACTATCAGAAAGTAAAATCTGAATATTTTTAGTTCTGACCCCAAGAGTTTTGGCAGATGGTGAAAATCATGGCAAACAAAACTGTGTTTTCACATTTACCAAATGCCATTAAAGTGGAAAGCTTTATGACAGATAACTTTAATAAGCACTTTGAAGATTCTGCTAATGCCTTTTCTTCTGCCTTTCCCTCCAGGGTTTTGAACAAAACAATAAACAATGCTTGGCTGCACGGTGGCGCAGTGGTTAGCGCTCTTGCCTCACAACGAAGAAGGCCCCCGGTTCAAGTCCTGGCTGGGGGACTTGAAACAGAACATCAGCAGGGAACCTTTCTGTGTGGAGTTTGCGTGTTCTTCCCGTGCATGCTTGGGTTCCGGGGTCTCCAGCTTCCTCCCATCGTCCAAAAACATGACTCATAGGTCAATTGGCAACTCTAAATTGTCCATCGATGTAAAGGGGAATGGATGTGTAATATGTGGCCCTGCGACAGACTGGCGACCTGTCCAGTGTGTCCCCTGCCTTTTCCCACAAGTGGCGGCTGGGATAGGCTCCGGCAGCCCCGTGACCCCAAAAGGGACAAAACGGAAGTGAATGAATAAACAATGTCCCTGGCCACCTCTAATTTTCTCTGCAATTGCTTCAAGAAAGTGAGGTGGTTATGGAATTACTTGATTTAGTCACTCAAATCTGCCAGTTCGCACACTCTGGATCAAGTTTTCTTGAAACTGCGTGTACATAATTGTGTCACCAATCACATATCTTTTTAATCTTTCTTTGCAAACATGAATTTTGTCTTGAGTGGAAATCAGCAGCTATCACCCCTCTCTTTAAATAAGGTGGTGCTTCAGATTTTAATTGTTATAGGCCCATCTCCATCTTACCTTGTTTATCTAAGGCAGTGTTTTTCAACCTTTTTTGAGCCACGGCACACTTTAACCTTAAAAAAAATCCCGCGGCACACCAGCATCCAAAAAAAAAAAAAGGAGAAACTCATAGTCTGTATTGATCTACAGTCCCTCCACACTCTCACGTGCATTTTTGAGATGATTGTGGCAGAAAAAGGTGAAAGCTGCAGCTGTTTTTTTTTTTCTAAAAGATGTAATAAAAGTTAAGTTAGAAGATTTAAAAACAGTTTGAGGTGTGTTCGTTGGTTATAAGACGTTTAACAACAGATCTCCTTGTGCACGGTCGCTTTACCCCAATGCATCATGGGAGATGTAGTGCGTAAAACGGCCGGAGATTGCTTTTCAGAGCTTCATTGTTTTGTTTACTTGTTCCACGGTCTGACACCGGATTCTGTGGAAAGCTACACTGCTAAAGACGAGCTTTAGCTGGTCTTTTAGTTAAAACTGAGCGAATTTACGAGCTAAATCGGGACAAGGAAGTTAAGATTTTAACCACTTCTGATTGGTCAGACTGATGACATGTGATTAAGCCCCCCAAGAATGATTGGTGGAGACAGTTAAGGGGCGGGACTTTTCCTAAATACAGCCGAAGCTGTAGCTAAATCGCGGTACAATCATTCTGATCAAAATGTCTTTAATAAAATAAAATGAACACAAAGAAAAAAATATTTAACGATCTGTCATATTCCTAACTACTCAGTGTTTTATCAGGGCCTGTTTGGATGAACACAGAGCTGATATCCTGGAGATGGGAAATGTTTTTAGATCAGTGAATGAGGGCTATTTCCCACGGCACACTTGACCATCTCCCACGGCACACTAGTGTGTCGCGGCACACTGGTTGAAAAACACTGATCTAAGGTCATTGAAAACTGGTCAACAAACGACTACCAGTAATTACCAGACTCTGGGGGGACCTGATAAGAAGCCACACGTCATAAGCCGCACCTGTCTATAAGCCGCATCTGTCCACATTGAAACATGTGTTGTGCATGTGTATGTGCTGAAACCACGCACCACGTGCAGTGGAAGGAGGGGAGAGCTCGTGCAGAGCAAGGGGGAGCTCTCACTCCATTTTGCTCTGCTCCCGCTCCTTCCTCTTACACACGCAGCGTGCTGACACACGCACACACATTCTACAACACCTATATAGTTAGTTCATCAGTTCGATAGTTTGTATAGTTAGTCGTTGCTGTTATTTGTTGATAAAAATTACTTGTAGTAGCATTCATTCACAAAATCCCCCGGCCGGCGACACAACAACTCCTGCTGCTTCCCACACCGTCACAGCTCTATTACAAACAGTGCCTGTGACTTGGCAGTAACACGGCAGCAATATGGTAGTAAGAGCACTGACAGGGGTGGTTAAAAACGGTTAGCGGTTAACGGTAAAAGTCACTGAGAGCAGCAGTAACTTATAGACGTGCGTCTCTGCGCGGCAATCGGCTACTGTGCACTGAAACCATGGAAGTCTTCCTCCTCAGTGTCGAATTGGAATAGCGTCAGATATTCTTTGCCACACTCTCAGTGTCTCTTTCGTTGTCGCTGTCCTCTCCGTCACGCAGCAGACCGGCTTTTCCAAACCCGTTGGTGATGGTGGATTTTTTCACACTGCTTTTAATGTTTGCTTTTTAACTTAAAAGCTGCGTCATATGCATTTCTTCTTGCATTTTCTATGATGGGGTTCTGTTTGTGCTATTTATTCACAAAGCAGGAATTTACATTAAACTTGCTTCTTCCTCGACATACATACCTTATTCCCCCTGTCTCACTCTTACCCTTTCTGCTTGAGCGCCCCTAGCGCTCGTTAGAAAAAAGAGAATGAAAAAAAAGAAAAAAAGCATAAATTAGCTGCATCATTGAAAAAGCTTCAGGGTTGAAAGTGTGTGACTAAAGTAGCGCCTTATAATCCGGAAATTACGGTAATTCATCATTTTGACACTTACTATATTATTACCACCATCCAGTCCGGTTTCCAAAGTGGACACAGTTGTATCTCAACTGTTTTTTCTTTTTCGCAGTGGAACATAAACAAACCGCACTGCGGGTCCACATTTCCGCGGGTCGTACGTTACTTACTAACCTACTGGTAATCCTAACGTAATTAATGTTGTTGATGATGGTCTGAACATCTTAAAAGAACTGCAACGCTGCCGTTAACAATAATTGTGTCTTTACACGCCCGGACATTGACGCTCTTGGCACATGCGACCGGTACGGATTGGATACCTACACCTCCCTTTCTTTGCAACTGTGATCAGAATCAGATTTGTTGAAGAATGGAGAAATGCGTGTTATGTGGGATGAGTGTGTGTGTGTCTGTGTGTGCTGAAACCGGTTAGTCTCAGCTGGATACCTCAAAGTCACACTAAAACTGCCATGCTCAGAGTGCTTTTTATGACTTATGCTAATAAGCATTTCAAATGAGTGAATATGTAGTGAAATAATTATTTCTTAAAATGCATTTATAAGATTAGATCACAAGCTGAAAGCGTTTTTTGATCAGCAAATCTCATTTGATAGCCGGCTTTGGCCTGCATGCACAACATGAAGGGGACATCCTAATGATCTGTTCAGCTTTTTATTTATTATTTTGCTTTTATCTGCTTTGTGATGTAGAAAGAGCCACAAGAGCAAAGAGAGGGAAGCTGCTTTTTAAAAGTTGAACATCCCCTCCCCAAAAATGCATGCAGAACTTTGAAAGCTGCTCTCTAATGAGTTCAAAAGTTCATCCACAAACATCTAACAGCTCGACAAAAGAATTCCTCCCAGCAGTCTGCGCCGGGTCTCACTTTGTCTAATCACAAGTCCTTGAAAACTCACCAAAGCTCTACAACAGGCTGAGCAACGATTATCATCCACTTTCTCAATATTTGCCCAAATTAAACGCACTTTAAGCAAAGTACATGCAAATACAGTTTTTCTGGAAGTGAGAGTAAACAGTCTTGTGTTTTTTGGCCTTCTGGCAGCCTGCTTCTCTTCTTTTTTTCATGACTGACTAAAGAAGTGAAGAGGTAGGTATCTTGAGGGTTTTGTTGCTATGCTGTCCATATTTGGACTTAAAAAATCAGGTATTTCAAATTTGAAAAATCAACTTTAGTCTTTATTCTGTAGTGGTAAAGTGTAATACCTTGAGTTATGTTCACACTGCCCTCAGTAACACATGTTCAAGAGGCCACTTCGATGAAAAATCTACTTAAACATGCACATATGCGCATTTCAGGCCCCTGCGGTCGAATGTTACGATTAGCTAAAAATGTTTTTACAACCTTTTTCGGCCTCTATTTACAAAACGTGTGGCCATTGAATACGCAACGAATGTTAAACCAGTTAGAGACTCGGCTTTGGTAGTGACGTATTGATGGCCTCCCTTAAATTCACAGACGTACCAACTGTATGAAAATTGATCTTGGAAGTGAAATCATTAATTGTGGTTTGTGTCCAGCTGGAATTTGACACCACATCTTTCATATGTCAAACTGGAGATGTGAAAGTCTTTGACATTTTGGATCAAGCCTCTTCCATTTGCTGGTGGCGACATCTGCTAGTAAACAGTAGCAAACGAAAAAGGAGAGGAAACCCCTCCCTTCATGCCCGGTGTGAATGTAGCATTGCAATTCTTTTATTTTTTAAGTTAGAATAGAATAGAATATATTTATTTCTAAAGCACTTTTCTCAGAGCAAGTCACAAAGTGCTTTACAAAGAGCATAAAATCATATCAACACACAAAAAAGTAATAAAATACAATAATAATAATAGTAAAACAAAACACAGTAAAACGTAAAAAAGTTAATTATTAAACAACCATGTAAATTGTTATTCCATAGAATAGAATAGAATAGAATAGAATAGAATAGATCACTTTCAGTTTACATTTCACAAAGATTTGAGGTAAATCTGTCATTTGTAGGAACTTAAAAAATATTTACTTTTAAATAAATAAGGCCTAACCCTAACTAAATAGACAGCAACAAAATGTCACATAAGTGATTTTAAACACTGTTTCTATTGAACTAAAACAGATTAGAACATATAGAGTTCATGAATTTAATATAATTTTGAATATTGGATTGTTTTGTTTGCTAGATGGGTACATTCTATTGCGCAGTTTCCACAGGAAAAGAAACACACACTTAGTAGTTTAATAGTTTTTTTTTTCAAAGCGCATTTTTTAAAGACCCCCCCCCCAATTGTGGTGTCATTCCGAGGCACAGAAGATAAACCACACAGGATAAGAGGGCGCCTGTGTATGTCCCTTTCGCTATCAAAACACATCCATCCTAAACACATCCATTGCAGCAGAGGAAATGGGAAAAGGGAAGGTCGTACAGGTCACTGGAAAAATATATCCCTGTTCAATACTAAGGTTGTGCATATCAGACTTTCTTCTTCCTGAATTTCATATTAAGACACATACATCCATGTAACAATGCAGGGCCAAATCACACCAAGCCCCAATATGAAGTAAGAGTGAAGATCTCAGCTCTGATTCCTCAGATGTCGACTGTTCGGTTCCTGATTTTTAAGAATGACATGAAAGCTTTGAAAACCCCAGGAATAATAATATGATGGTGTGTTTCATGCTTGTGAAGCAGGTTTGTACTACAAACTGAATGTGTTTGATCAACTGGATGATGGGTGTATTTGTATTTTGCACACAAACCAATGAAAGTAAGGGTGGGCATGCTTTGTTTGCTGGTTTCTTTTTCTTTTACCAAGAACAAGGTTTGTACAAGGGGCTGAAGGAGTCTGTCAATAAATTATTTTCAGTTGCAAGGTGAGAGAACATTTTTTTTACATTTTAGTATTTTTATGAGGTTAATCTGACTGTTGCTTGAACACGAAAATTTTAATTCAGTTTTTTTAATTTCTGTTTGGATTATTGTGGGTCATCACGATGGAGTTTTATAGCCACCAAAAAAAAAACAGTAAAATTACGAGATTTTAAGTTGTAGATTTACAAGTAAAAGACTTGTAAATTTACGAGAAAAAAACTCACAATTTTTCGATATTATTGTTGAAGTGAGCATACAGAGCAGCAAGTGAACGCCGCGGAGCCCGCAGCAGAATGACCGACTAAATCAATGGAACAGGTAAGCTGAATGTTTATTGATAACGTTTGAAATACTTGGAAGCTCATTTGTTTGATTTACGATTTATTAATGTTTTATTTATTGATTGGTGGCTTGCAGGATCTCTGCAGCCCGATGACCCCATCGGTGTCCCTGCAGCTGTCCACTTGAATCCTTTCTTTCTCCATTAAAGACCAGATCTCTAAGTCTGTGCGATATTTCCGTCTGAGGAGGAGTACTTTTTGGCATTTTCAACGTTCTAATGCTAATATGATAGACTGTTTTCATTCCTCTTTATTGTTTTATGCTGAAACAGGACGTTTCATCTGTAGGAGGGGACGTATGTAACGCTGTTTACGTCCGCATTGGTGTTCGGATGACAGGTTCATGACGTAAGGTGACAAATGAACTTAAGGGTGTGTGAATGAAAAAGAAAATAAAGTAGCGGTCCTCCACACCCAAACGTGTCTCTGAGCTCCTTATTTTACATATAAACTCAGCTTTACCGACACCGAAGCCCAGAAAGCCGGCTCCACTGAAAATAGTCTGATTTTGAGTCACCAAAAGGTTCAGAATCTCTCTTTTTTTTTTTTTTCTAACACTTGTTCTGTCCAATAACTTAGCAAACAGATTAGAGCTGCAGGCCTTTTGTGTTGGACAGGTTTTACTATCACAAAAAGAGGTTATAGAACTTTAGAAGCCAGAATGTAGATTTGAATTAACCCCTTTTTGTTGTATTATTTATTTCTTTATTTGTTACATTTAGTGTGTGTGGGGAGGAAGAGGGAAAAAATGTGTGTGTGTGTGGGGGGGGGAGTAAAAGGAAGAAAGGTGAAAAAAGGGGGGGATACAAGCACTGATTTGGACAAGTTATTCTTTTAAGATGTAACAATTATACCAGATCTGCTGGAAAGACAAATATTCCATAATGGGTACAAATCTGACACGAAGATGAGTGGAAAATATCTGTCCATCAATACACTGTGGGTTAAGAGGAGGGATGAAGCAGACAGGGAGCAGTGTGGCAGTGTGCACATGCACGTGGGGGTGGAGATACATGCATGCTGCCGAAGTGAACCTTGTGTTGTGGGGAACCAGATCCTACCCAGCCAGAGCAGCCAGACCAGGAGAGGGGAGGAGAGACCCCCCCAAGGCCAGGGGCCCCCCCAGCACCCGGACCCAGGCCGCCCGGGAGGGGGGGACCAGCTAGGCGCAGAGAAGGCCCCCCTACAGGGACCCCCCCAACGCCCAGAGGCATAAGCGAACCTGGTGTCCGGCCCCCAGGCCACAGGACAGGAGCGCTTAGTCGTACCTGGCGGCAGCCATGGGGGCTGCCGGGTGCCGGACGCCGAGACAAGGGCCAAGGACGAAGCCATGGCCCCCAGAACCCAAGAGCCGCCCACCACCCGACCGGTGCCCCGTGTCCGCGAGCCAGCCACGGCACGCGACCCGAGCAACCCAGAGATCGCCACGCACCCACAGCCACCCCCCATAACCCTACCCACTACAACCCCCCCCCCCCCCGACCATATTATCTGAGCCCCCCTCCCTAACCCTTTAAGTGCCCTCCCCTCTCTGTGATGGGGAGGTAAAGCCCCAGAGGGTCCCAGCGAGCCAGCCCCCAGGTCCGTCCCACCCATGCACTCACGCACACATACTCACAATCATCTGGTTACCCCCCCACCCCCCGCCGCCCCGCAGTAAACCCCCCCAGCCGACCGACCCCCAGCTCCGTACGCCCGACCATCACCACAGCCGACATGATACCCATAAGCCTGGCCGCCCTGAGAGGACCAGGCAGGTGAAGACCGGCTGCCCCCCCCCAACCCCACCCATGTATGGAGGTTTGGCAGTGCTGTGTGTGTGCTGCAGGTAAAAATAGGAGGTCTCCAGTGTGGGGGCCCCACCGCTGCCAAGCCGCAGAACCCCCACTCCGGGATTCCTCTGTGAGTGGTGTGTATTAGCTGTGTATGTGCTGCTAACATGCAGTGTGTGTGTCCAAAGTGTGAGTTGAAATTGTGGGGGGGTCAATGAAAGATGAGCATGGATGTTTCACCATGCCCCCCTCCACCAGACCCTCCCCACAAGGCCCTAGAATAATAAGAGTGTCTAATATGCAAGTAAAAAGCGGGGTCTAGGGCGGGCGCCAACGCGACCCCAGAGAGTTACCCCCTCAGTGAGCCCGCCAGCGTAACCCACCCATCCAGTTCCCGGAGCCCTATGTGCCTGTGTGCAACATTTGTTTTGGTGAGGGCGGGGAGGAGCAGGCGGATGGGCACAACCGGGGGAGAGGCTCCCCCGAGCGACCAGCCCCCCAGCCGGCCGCAGTAGGTGCCCCCCCTCCCAGGGTGGCCAGGCAGCCAAGAGGCGGCAAGCCTGCCGCAGATAAAGGCGAGAGCCCCGTAGCGCTGAGAGACAGCCAGCAAGGAAGGGTCCCGGTGCCAGAACGGAAGGGCAGGGGGTCCAGCCCCACCATCCATGCCCTGACCTCCCCAAGGATTAGCACACCACCACCCCAGGGCCCCCCAATCCCCCCCCCCAAGAAATAAATAAATTAAAAATAAATAAATAAATAAACCCAGAATAGATTAAAACATATTAAATAATAATAATAATAAATAAACAAACAAATAAATAAATAAATAAATAAACCACTGGCCACGGGCGAAACACCGGCCACGGGTAGACGACCCCAGGCCCCAGAACCCCAAGCCCCGCCACGGCGACCAGCCACCCAGCATGGCACCCGGTTTGTGCGGTCAGCCGCACTGCCTACCCTGCGCCCAGAAGGCACCAGCACAGGAACCCCTGTTGCCGGCAGAGCGCGCGGATTTAGATAATTGCAATTAATTGGTAGAATTGTGCTTTTAGACCAGTTTATGGAGTGTTCTGAAACTGAGGAAAGTCTATTAATTAGGGAGATGATTTGGCAGATGGAAGATTGTGAATTTGGAGTAAATAGTAAAACATCATCTGCATAAAGACTTATTTTGTGTTCTAGATTTATGGTTGGAATGCCTTCAATGTCTCGACTTTGCCTAATTGCAGCAGCTAGATGTTCAATAAATAGTGCAAATAAAGACGGAGATAGTGGACAGCCTTGTCTGGTTCCTCTTTGTAAATTAAAGCTTGGAGATGTTTGATCATTTGTTCTGATACGAGCATTAGGAGAGGCATATAATATTTTAATCCAGTTAATAAATGATTTTCCATAGCCAAATGTGTTCAGGGTGGCTATTAAAAATTTCCAGTTGACCCGATCAAATGCCTTTTCTGCATTCAGTGACAAAATAGTTGCTTCTTGATTGTTGATGGTTGTATAATCTATGAGGTTGATTAATCTGTGCATGTTGGTAGATGAATGTCTACCCTTTATAAAACCTGTTTGGTCAGGATGTATTAGAGAAGGAACTACCTTCTCCAGCCTTTCCTGCCAAAGCTTTGCAGATTATTTTAAGATCTGCATTAATCAGTGATATGGGGCGATAGCTGGATGGTGATGTGGGATCTTTTCCAGGTTTCAGAAGTAAGATAATGTTAGCAGAATTCATATTTGGAGGTAGATAATTGTTATCCTTAATTTCTATTGTCATTCTGAGAAAAATGGGAGCTAAAATTTGCCAAAATTCTTTATAAAATTCTGCTGGGAAGCCGTCTGGTCCTGGAGCTTTTTTACTAGGTATGTTGGTTAATGCTTTATGTAGCTCTTCTTCAGTAAGAGGGGACTCCAGGGCTGTGATTGGTTCCTCTGTTGGTCTAGGCAAATCTATGCTATTGAGAAAACTGTTGATGTCATTGTCAGAAGGGTCAATTTGGGATCAGTAGAGGAATTGGTAAAAGTTTTTAAAAACTGCATTTATTGCGGATGGATCATGTGTTGCGTTTCCTGTTAGGTCTATGACTGATGAAATAGTTGTCTACTCTTTGTTTATTTTGAGTTGATTTGCCAAAAATTTCACAGATGTTTTTCTGTGATCAAACCTCTCCAAGCGCAGTCTCTGTAATAAAAACGGTGTTCTTCGATTAGTTATTTCATTCAATTCGATTCTTACTTTCCTTATTTGTTGTAAAGTTTTTTCATCCAGAGAGTTGCTGTATGTTTCCTCTAACAGTCTGATTTTTTGCTCTAAATCCACTAGTTTAGAGTTTTCTTTTCTTTTTTTGTGGGATGAGAAGGCGATTATTTTGCCTCTCATGACTGCTTTCCCGGCCTCCCATAAGAGGCATGAGGAAATACCTGGGTGGTCATTATTTTGAAGATATGAGGACCATTCTTTAGCAAAGTAGTCTATAAAGTTAGGGTCTCTGAGCAACGATGTATTGAACCTCCAGCCCCTTAATGAAGGTGGTGATGTTTTGTTTTTAAGAGTCAGGGAAACCAGTGCGTGATCACTGACAGTAATGGGGTGGATCTGTGCTTCTGTAGCTATGCTCAATAAGGAGCTGTTAACCAAGAAATAATCTAGCCTGAAGTATGATTGATAACTGTGGAAAAAAAGGTATAAGCTCTTTTTGTGGGGTGGAATAAATGCCAAATATCACAAAGACCAAAATCCTCCATGTACTGTTTAACAGTGTTTGTGGATTGCCAGGTTCTAAGAGTTCCTGTGTTATTTAGCCTATCCATCTCTGGATCTAAACACATGTTGAGGTCACCCGCAATGATTATGGATTTGTCTGTATGCTCAGATAGCGCAGAGAAGAAGGAATGAAAGAATTTAGGGTAATCTACATTGGGGGCGTACACATTAGCTAAACATAGCTGCATATTTTGAGTGGAAAGAGTGACTATTATAAATCTTCCTTCTGGGTCTATGACTTGGTTAGCTTCGGTAAATTTAACTTCCTTGTTTATCAGAATTGCTACTCCTCTCTGTCTAGAGTTATAACAAGCTGAATATACGTTTGGAAATTCTGCTGTGGCGAGAATATTCACTGAGGAACTAGACATATGAGTTTCTTGAAGAAACGCAAAATCAGTTTTGAGATCTTTTAATTTGGTCAATATTTTCAGTATCTTCTCTCTGGTTCCAGCTCCGTGCACATTCCAAGTAACTAACCTTAGGGTGGACATGCAGCTGTTGAGGTGAATGCTAGAAACTGTATGTTGTTAATTGAGGTAAAAATGAGGATATATGTACACATAAATGTGTGCTTGATGTTGCTATGAGGCTTTATGTGTAATGTACAGTGCATGTGATGTAATGCTGGAGATGTTGAGTGTCTAAGTGTGTTGTGCAGAACAGTACTATTGTAGAGTGACTGAGTGATGTGGCAGCTTAGGTGAGCGGAAGGGAATAGTGTGTGAAAAAAGAAAAAGAGGGAAGGAGCGCAGAGGGGGGGATGATTAAGGAAACAGGGAGGGTAAAAACAGAACAAACCTATTATAAACAGGTTTGAAGCTGCTGAGGAGACTGGTGGTCGTGTTACCTAAAGTGGAAAACCTTTATGCCCCGTGAGTTATGCCCAGTGTATCAAATGTAAGCATAAACTAACACCTGTGCAGAGAGTGTAAAGAGTATGGATACATATCTGATTCAGTAGAGCCAGGGAGTGACGTTTGGGTCGCGGTGGAGCTGTCCGTTCACGTAGAGCCGGTCCACAGAGATGACAGCGCGGGCCCCTTCGCTCAGAAATCTCTTTCTGATGGGGAACAAGATCCTACGACACTCCACGATTTCTTTGGGGAACTGATCATCCATCCTGAAGTCAGTCCCCCGGAGCTCCCTGCCACGGCGCCTCACCTCTTCCTTCTCTTTGTGGAGCACTAACTTGGCCACGATGGGTCTGGGCCTGCAATTCCCAGGTCTCGCTGCTCCCATGCGATGCACACAGTGAAAGTTTATGGATTTAAATTTTTCCTCTGGGAGCTTTAGCTGGGTTTGAATAAAGTTTTTAATTTTTTCCTCTGCGTTTTCTTCTGGCGTTTCTGGTATTCCCATGACCACCAGGTTATCTCTCATGGATCTTGATTGAAGATCCAGAATGGACTCCTTGATCTTATTTTCTTCAGAGAGTCGGCTCATTCCATCAGAAAGAGAACTTACCGACTCTCTCAGCGCTGAATTCTCCTCGGTCAGGGTTTCCACTTGTTTTTGGGAAAATTCTAGAGCGTCCTTGATATCTTGAAATTCCCGGTGAAGAACTTCCAGGAGGGAGAGACGGCTGTCAAAGCTGGATAGTTAAGCATCAATGCTAAGAAGCATATCCCTCGCGTTGGTTTCAAACTCCGTCTTCGGTGGAGAAGCTCCCGGTGATTCTTCGGGTCGGCTCCGCTTGGTGGGGGCGGCTGGCTTGGCTGACTGAGGAGTTTTCCTCATGTCTGGCGGAGCGGTATCATTGACGGCGCCCCTGCATTCACGGTCAGTCAGGTTCTGGACATTCGCCACCGGGGCCGCGGCTTTCAATACCTGGTTGACTGGGAGGATTCCGGTCCAGAGGAGCACTCGTGGATCTCCCGCTCCATGATTCTGGACTGTTCCCTCATTGAGGATTTATTCTTGGCTCACCTGGATCGCCGTCCCGGACCGCCTGGAGGCGGTCGTTGAGGGGAGGGTACTGTTACGGTGCCTCTGTCAGCCTACCTCCCCCCTCCCTGCTCCCTGTGCTCTGCTGATTGGATCCAGCTGCCCATCATCACCTCATCACCTGCCGACCTTCTTAAGGAGATCTACCCCAGAATTCATCGCCAGTTCGTTACACTCTCCGGTGCTTATGTCTGGTCTCTTAGTCAAGTTAAGTACTTCATGTCTGGCTGCCTACTTACCACGCCTTGTCACTCACCTTCAGGTTCCACTCCACGGGTCTCGCTGGTTCCTTCTCGCCAAGAGCTCCACGCCTCGCTCCGTTCCGGTCTCGCTGTCTCAGCTGTCCCCTGCATGCAAAACTTTTGTTAAACACAGTACAGCAAACATACAAAAAATGCTCCTAAATCAGTGGTTCCCAAACAGTTTTCTGCAGGGGGGGGGCGCGGTGGAGTTTAGAAACAAAGGATTTGTATGTTTGTGTCAGTGTGGGGGGGCTCGAAAATATTCTAATCTTCAGAAAGGGGGGCCCTGCAGAAAAATTTTGGGAACCACTGTCCTAAATCATGCAATTGATCAGTCTCTGCCCCACCTGTTCACACTTGTTTTTTAATGAAGCGCTACATGCTGCTTATGTTAGCCTGCACAAGCCTTTCTTGTCCTTTTTTGGAGGATGGTAAAAACCAAGGAAGCACACCAGGACCTGTGGGAGAGAGTAGAAATATAACATTTGTGCTTGAGCACCAAAGAGTAATGTCAGTGCCAGCCTGCAGTCAGGATGGGCAAACATTGTTATCTCAGGCACAGTTCAAGGCAAACATGCCTCATGTAAGTGAGCTCCATCCTAACAGGAAGTTCAGTGAACAAGACTGTTTACATTTAAAATTGCTTGGAAATTGCAAGACACAGGTCATGCAATCAGGATACTAAAGAATGTAGCCCAAAGGCACTTAACCACTAAATAAACACACACTTTTATTAGTTTTTAATTCTTCTAAATGGAGTTAGAGATAAACACTGAATCTCAATAAAGATTCCTTAAAAATGGACATTCATTTGTGTTTTGAGCGTTTGTTTTTTCTGCCATCTTGAATTTAAACTGAATCTATTTAGGTTTGCGTTTCTTTATTTGTTAGCATGAAGTACTAAATCTTTACCGTTTTTGTCACAAACATTCCTTTAGCAAAAAAAGATATATTTACCGTCTTTTCTGCAATATAAGGTACACTTAAAAGCACACTTTTTTTTTCAAAAAACAACAGTGCACCTTATAAAGCAGAGCACCTTCGATATGGAACAATTCTGGTTGTGCCTACTGATGTTGAAGTGATTTTGAGAGGTACGCACTTTACGTGTAGCTGTGTCAAACTGTATTTTTTACGTGTTACTAACAAGGTTGGGAGTTAGTGTAGTCACAGTAACGTTTGTTAATGTTAGTTGTTTTTTTCACATATTACAAACAA
Source organism: Oryzias curvinotus (assembly GCA_023969325.1). NCBI lineage: Eukaryota > Metazoa > Chordata > Actinopteri > Beloniformes > Adrianichthyidae > Oryzias > Oryzias curvinotus. The sequence continues at coordinate 22,205,873 of CM043706.1, forward strand.
GGTTTGGAGTTAAAGGTATTGCAAATTTTGTTTCGTGTTAGTATTTCTAGAGTTACTGTGAATGAAGATAAAGACTGACTGACGGACTTATCTCTGATTTTTGTCTCGCTTAATAATCCGGTGTGCCCTATAGTGCGGAAAATATAATAAGTGTACCACAAGTATAATTAGTCTATGCTAAAAGTGAAGCAGCATACTTAAAGTTGACTTTATCTATGCTATCTAAAGTGTTCTCCCACTTATTCACACTATAATATTTGCGGTTTCACCTATTGGCAGATTTTCTTTAGTCACGTGACTCCTCCGGTTCATCACACAAACTTAGACAATACAAGACGCTTGTATGAGATTTTTGCTTGCGAAAGAGGTGCCGTGGGAATTTGTGAGGAGGCTAGCGTAGATTCAGAGCATCCTAAAGCTGCCAAAGAATATTTATGAGCGAGCAGCAGCTTCCACTGGTTCCTGAATTGCTATGAGCCAAAGTTTATTCCCCTGCATGGAGAAATCGGACCAGCTGACTCAGAAGCAGCCAGAAAATATTCCTGATACCCTGAGGCAAAAAAAATCACAGAGAATAATTATCATGCAGGTGAATGAATGATGGCTAAAACTGGCCTCCTCTCAAAGAAGATACCCTCTTGCACTTTGATGAAGGAGGAAGCACAGGTTCCTGACTTTAAGGCACAGAGTGACACTCCTAATGTGTGCTTTACAGTGGTGGACAAGATTGTTGGTACCCCTCAGTTAAAGAAAGAAAGTCCACATTGCTCACTGAAATTACTTGAAATGTTCAAAAGTAGGAATGAATTAAAATTGATTGAAAATTAAATAATCAAAATCAGACATTACTTTTGAGTTATTGATTAACAGATTTATTTTAAAAAACAAACTAATAAAATAGAGCTGGACAAAAATGATGGTACCCATAAAAGACTGAGAACTAATTACCCAGGGGGTCATGATGAACTCAGTTATGTCCTTTAATGGACATCACAGCTGTTTTCAAACCCATAATCAGTCAGGCTGCCTATTTAAAGGGACACAAATAGTCACGTTGTTGTTTGGTGAAAAGGTGTAAACCACACTGAACATGGACAACAGAAAGCTAGGGAGAAAATTATCCCAGGACACTAGAAACAAAATTATAGACAGACATTGTAAAGGTAAAGGCTATAAAACCATCTCTAAGCAGCTGGAAGTTCCTGTGACAACAGTGGCACATATTATTCAGAAGTTGAAGACCCACGGGACAATAGCCAACCTCCCTGGGTTCAATTCAATTTTCAAATAAATTTTATTTGTATAGCCCAAAATCACAACAACATTCGTCTCGATGGGCTTCAAAGTAAAACATGAACTCAAAAGAATGATGAATACAAAGAGTTAAATAGGAAAATACTAAAATGAACTAACAAACTGACTAAGCTATACTGGCATCCCTGCCCCCTTCGCGGTAAGGAAAAACTCGTAAAAAAAACGGATTCCGGAAAAAACGAAGAAACCTCAGGGAATGAAGGCGGGATCCTCCCCCAGGACGGACAGGCGATTACCAGAACTCTTAGAGAAGAATTAACTTATCTAACTCTACCACTACATATTTAAAGTCCAGAAGACGAGCTTCATCCAGCCGTGGTTGGGGGGACAGTCAGGAGCGCGAGTTGAGCCAAGAACCACAGCTAGGTGTAGGAGCAGGAGCAGGAGCAGAGACGAGGTCCACGGCCAGGTACAGAGCAGAGTCGAGCCAGAGGCAGGATCCACAGCCAGGTGTAGGAGCTGGAGCAAAGGCGAGGTACACAGTCAGGTACAGGAGCACGGATGAGCCAACTGGAGTCTGAAAGCACTCCCACTCCCCAGGAGGGGAGAGGGAAAGAGGGACAATACATGAATCGTACTGCACCAAACAGAGGCATGGAGAACTAAATGATGTATAATGATCAAAATAGAGAAGAGAGGAAGGGTAGAAGCAGATGAGAAAAGAGGACAGAACCCCAGTGCACCATAGTTACCCCAGCTTCAACTTCTAGCAGCCTTTTAAAACAAAAAGTTATTGTTATTAAGTTTAATTTAAACACATTAACATTAAAGTTAAATAATCTCTGAATACTAACTAGTCTGACTAGTCTGTCCAAAAAAGGAATGTTTTCAGTCTAACTTTGAATGTAGAAACTGTGTCGGCCTCTCTTACATGAGCTGGGAGTTTATTCCATAAAACGGCTTGGTGGCTAAATGCTCTACCTCCAACTGTACTTTTACTAATTCTAGGAACCACAAGCAGTCCTGCATTTTGCGAGCGAAGTGTTCTTATTGGATGGGAAGGGACTATGAGGTCCTTAATATAGGACGGGGCCATTCCATAAAAGGCCTTATTGGTTAACAGGAGGATCTTGAACTTGATTCTAGAATCAACTGGGAGCCAATGGAGGGAAACTAACACAGGAGTGATGTGATCTCTTCTGCTAGTTCCTGCTAACAATCTAGCTGCTGCGCTCTGAAGAAGCTGGAGACTTCTTAAGGAACTCTTAGGACACGCTGCTAACAAGGAGTTACAGTAATCCAGCCTCGACGTAACAAATGCATGGATGAGTTTTTCAGCATCACTCTTAGAAAGTATATTTCTGATCTAAGCAATATTCCGCAGGTGAAAAAGTGCAGTTCTACAAGCCTGAGATATGTGAGCCTTAAATGATAAATCCTGGTCAAATAAAACCCCAAGGTTTCTAACTGTGGAATTGGGGACTATACTTACACCATCCAGGGACAATATCTGATCAGACAGAGCATCTCTGAGGTTTTTAGGACCTAGTATAATGACCTCAGTTTTTTCTGGGTTCAAGAGGAGGTAATTAATTGTCATACAGGTCTTGACGTCTCTGATGCAGGCGTTCAGTTTCTCTACATTGTCATTCTGGTCAGGTTTCATGGATAAATACAACTGCGTATCATCAGCATAACAATGAAAATTAATGCTGTGTTTCCTGATTATGTTTCCAAGGGGTAGCATATAAAGCGTAAACAGGATGGGTCCTAAAACTGAGCCCTGTGGGACTCCATAGTTAACTCGAGTGCACTGAGAGGAATGTCCATTTACATTGAGGAACTGATATCTATCTGACAGATAGGATTTAAACCACTGGAGTGCAGATCCTCTGATCCCTATGTCCTGCTCTAATCTATGGAGTAAAATACTGTGGTCGATAGTGTCAAAAGCTGCACTGAGGTCTAACAGGACCAGAATAGAAAGTAGTCCCTTTTCTGAGGCCAATAACAAGCCATTAGAGACTCTAACTAGTGCAGTTTCCATACTGTGGTGGGGTCTAAACCCAGACTGAAAGTCTTCAAAGTGGCTGTTGTCCTGTAGGTGGCAGTAAAGCTGCTTAACTACAACTCTTTCTAGGATTTTAGAAATAAAGGGGAGGTTTGATATTGGTCTATAGTTGGCCAAGTTACTAGGATCCAAACTGGGCTTTTTCAGAAGAGGTTTAACAACTGCATATTTAAAAGACTGTGTCACATAACCCGTTTCCAGAGAGGTATTTATCATTCTTAATATGGAATCATTAATTAGGGGAAAAGTTTCTTTAAAATGTCTAGTGGGAATTGGGTCTAACAGACAAGTTGATTATTCGGAGGACGTAATAATTGATGCTATTTCCACTTGATCCACAATAGTGAAGCAATCTAATGTTACAGAGGTTTCTATGGATGCCTCCACTTCTACCACTTCAGCCTGCTCTGGGCTGATAGTAGGAATAACTTGATTTAACTTATGTCTAATATTTGAGATTTTACTATCGAAAAATGTAAGAAAATCATCAGAGCTGATAGAAACAGGAACATGTGGTTCTACTGAGCTCTGACTGCGAGTTAATTTAGCAATAGTGCTAAAAAGAAATCTTGGATTATTTCCATTCTCTGATAGTAAGGTTGAACAGCACTGGCTTCTAGCTCTACGCAGAGCTTTTTTATAATTTAATAGGTTAAATTTCCAGATATTCAGAGATTGCTCTGAACTGGAACGGCACCATTCTCTTTCCAACTTACGGGTTTCTTGTTTAAGAGAACGTGTTTCAGCGTTAAACCACTGTGCTACTCGGTTTTGTTTAACGAACTTAGGTTTCAGGGGGGCAACAACATCAAGTGTACTCCTGAGGGCTTGTAAGGCATCATTACTGGTCATTCATACTAGGACTGATGCTATGGGAGCTGGACTCAAGAGTATTTGCTCAGAATGTCACTAAGTACTGGCTGAACTGTGTGCTTAAACTCAGACATAGAACGGTCAGTTATGGTTCTTCTAGGCCAGGGGTCGGCAACCTTTTTTACTCAAAGAGCCATTTGGGACTGCCCCTAATGAAAAAAAAAAGCACCCGGAGCCACAACCCGTTTTGACATCATTATATATATTATGCATGTATATATTATATCAAGGGTGCTCATTACGTCGATCGCGATCAATTTTTAAGGACATGAGTGTAGATTGCGGGCCAGAAAAGATTTTAAAAAAAGTACTTCTTTCTTTTCATCGTCATGTTAAATGTTACATTAGTTACATGTTTATTAGTAACATTATTGTTTATGTACTGATGATAAAAAACTACACAGTGAGTTTACATAAAGATACTTTTGTATTAAGAGATGAGGCGTTTTATTACAAAGACAGAAAGCGGCAACCATCGTATTCATGCTCTGCTGTAAACGGTGCTATGCGGGGAGCGTGGCATATTATGAGGCATTTGGCGCTGCTGGCTCCGTATTGTTGAACCTTTCGCTGTGCGATGACTTCTCTTTTTCTCTCGTCTTTCCGACCGTGGTCAGAAGCGCAGGGGAGATTTCCTCCAGGGCCGAAGGCAATTCTCCTTCGGGGTTCACTTTCCTGTTCGAACCCTCAACCTTCAGAGCGGATTAAAAATGACTCCAAAACAGTTATTCTGGGAACGATAACTACTAATTTAGTGCTCCGTCCTCCGAACACACAATATATTTCACGCACACCCCCATCTCCACCTGCAAGCGCCCCTCCCCTTCTCTCTCGTGGCACGCGCGCCGCTCAGCACACACACATTCCGCAACAGTACAAAGCGCGTGCCTCGCAGCTTCCTTGATGAGCTCGTATTTATCGGGCGAGAACTGCAGAGCTGATAGCAGGAGGAGACACGCGGGGCGGCTTCAATAAACTCCGGTTGCTGGACTTCTACCGGGGACGTGATGTGCTGCGGGGAGAAAAAGACGTTCTGAAGACAGAGTTTGCGCTGAGTGAATTTAAACTCGCGTCTGCAATGACGTATGTGTCAGAGGATGTCCGATTGGCCATTCTGCATGTCAATCAAGTCCCGTACTTTTCGGTGAGGACTTTGATTGGCTGGTGGATTTTCAAGAAGCACTCTCCTCCCCTTCAATCTCCCCCACGTCCCCGAAGATGACCGGTTGATCGCGACCGACGCAACAAGCTCCCCTGCTCTGAAACACACATCACCGCACACGCGAGTCCAAAACACCGGCGCAGACTCTCCGTCACCAGAAAGCCGCACCCCGCTCCGCGCCACACCAAACCCCCGGCAGAAAATCACTCCAGACCCGGAGTGTTTTTTGAAGCCGCCCCGCGTGTCCTCCTGCTATCAGCTCCGCAGCCCTCGCCCAACAAACAGAGCCCACCAAGGACGCTGTTTTTTACGTGGCACGTGCCTCGCACGGAGCCAGCAGCGCCTTTGAAATGCCATGAAAAATGAACAAACTAAAATAAATTTGAATTTTTATAAAATACTCATTATTTTCCAAAGTCACAGGGAGCCACAACAGAAGGATGAAAGAGCCACATGTGGCTCCGGAGCCATGGGTTGCCAACCCCTGTTCTAGGCTGTTTCTTATTCACTGGGGCGGTAGCAAGTTCTAATGTAAACTGGAAGGTAATCAGAAAGTGATCAGAAATGATGGGGTTAAGAGGAAGGACACTCAGCTGGCTGATCTCTATACCATGGGTTCAAACAAGGTCCAGGGTGTGCTTGTGACAGTGAGTGGGTTCATTTACATTTTGGGTGAAACCAACATCATCTAATCCATGAAAGGAAATCATAAAAAAGCCAGACTGGAATTTGCAAAAATGCATGTTGACAAGCCACAAAGCTTCTGGGAAAATGTCCTTTGGGCAAAACTGTAACTTTTTGGTCAGGCACATCAGCTCTATGTTGGTAGACTCAAAAATGAAGCATACAAAACAAACACTGTCCCTACTGTGAAACATGGAGGAGGCTCAGTTCTGTTTTGGGGCTGCTTTGCTGCATCTGGCACAGGGTGTCATGAAGTTGTGCAAGGTCAAATGAAATCTCCAGATTATCAAGGCATTCTGGATGGAAATGGGCTGCCTAGTTTCAGAAAGCTTGATCTCAGTCGCAGGTCATGGGTCTTTCAACAGGACAACCATCCAAAACACACAGCCAAAAACCCCCAAGAATGGCTCAGAGAAAAGCGTTGGACTATTCTGAAGTGGCCTTCTATGAGTCCAGATCTGAATCCCATTGAACATCTGTGGAAGGAGCTGAAACATGCCATTTGGAGAAGACACCAGCAAACCTGAGACAACTGGAGCAGTTTGCTCATGTGGAGTGGGCCAAATACCTGTGGACAGGTGCAGAAGGCTCATTGACAAATACAGAAACCGTTTAATTGCAGTGATTGGCTCAAAAGGTTGTGCAACAAAATATTAAGTTATGGGTACCTTTATTTTTGTCCAGCCCTATTTCATTAGTTTGTTTTTTTAACTAATTCTGCTAATCAACAACCCAAAAGTAATGGCTGATTTTGATTATTTAATTATTAAATACATTTTAATTTATTGTTACTTTTGAACGTTTCAAGTCATTTCAGTGAGCATTGTGGACTTTGTTTCTTTAACTGAGGGGTACCAACAATTGTGTCCACCACTGTAAAGTGCACTACATGGTACAGTCTATTGCTCTGAATTAAAACAAAAAAAAAACTTTATTTTGAGGAACATTCCAATGTTCCTTAGTAAATGTTTTGCAAAGCATCAGAAATGTGTCAGAAGGGTTGTTGATCAGTAAGGGCCAGTGACGGACAATCTTTAGCCATGCCAGTGTTTTGGGTGGTTCTCCGTATTCGTGTGTGTCCCTGGTCTCTAACCGCCGGATATGGGGGGGAGTGTATATATATTGTAAACCTAAACTGTTCCAATTTAGTCTAAAGAAGTATTCAGTTTGTATGTACTTCCTACACTGCTTGGTCTATAGTGTACTTGCTATACTAATATGATAAAATAAACTTTATTTGTATGACTTTTAGCTAAGAGTTTCCGTCTATAACAAACCACTTCCACACACTTTGCTTTGTTTACATTACTGCTGCCTTCTGAACCCTGACACACTTCTCTATACGTCTTGTTACTCTTTCTTTACCCCCCGCCCTTTTCACTTCACAGCTTTGGCAGGTGCAGACATCTGAGAGCGCTGGTGTTGCCTGTCTCTGAAACCGCATGTGGGGGTGAGAGGTTCACCGAGCAATCACATTCCTTGGGAAACACTCATGGGGAGCTTTGCTGTGCACGATGTGACACGGCAACATATGTTTTTTTTTTTTTCATCTACGGGTATATAATTCAGTAAGTGATGATGGATCATATCAGATGAAAATTTTTATTTTATGTTGTCAAAAAGTTTCAACCCTAAGCTGAGGCAGATAGAATTCATGGGGATAAAGTTGGAGTGGAAAAACATGACTCGTCCCCCTGGGGCAGGAAGACCTTGGAATCAGCCAGTCCGACCCTGTAGGTGGACTGTAAGGGAAGAGGAGGACATGTTAGCGAGAGGTGACGCTTTGGTCACAACAAGTAATTTGAACTTAGTTGTTTTTTTCACAGAAAGAAAGAGTAGTTTTAATAATAAATAATACAGTTTGTAATTCAGGAATTTTTACTGATAAAAATTATACTAAAGTTAATTGTACTTGAGACAAAGGATAAGAAAATAAACATTGTTGTTAACTATCTTTGCGCAAATGTATGTAAAACTGTGGGAGAAATTTTGGTAAGATAAAGCTGCCCTCCCAAAATCGGGCAGTTCTCCTTTTTGTCTTTTAAAGTCACTGTTATCAGCCTTCTGCTTTAGTGGCTCCTCCATTAGACTATGTGCGACTCTATATTTAGCTGGAAGAGCTTCCAGGAAGTGGAGCAACACATCAGCCTGAAAGTTGTTTGGCACCTCGTGTTAGAGAGCGTGATGACAGGTGTAGCGTAAGAGTGGTATGGACGCAGCATAAAGGGAGGAAGGAGGGATAAGCTCCGACTCAGTCTTCTTTGCATGCGTGAAATTGAAACTCTGTGCTGCTTTGCATGTGCTTAAGTATGTGTTAAATTAAATATTTGTCTTGCATTGTTAATTTGGGTGAGCCTGTTTTGAAAAAACTTTTTCCAGATATATTTAGTCATTTTCAGCCCTAAAATCGGGACTCTGACCTGTTATTGCAAGATATGCATTTTGCACCCATAGCAACCTAAACAAACTTACTGTGCACTCCGGCTTCCTGTGCCCTTGGATTTGACACCAGAGGTTCGGGATTTCATTCCCTGCTAAATGTGTCACTTGGAAGCTGGAAGAGATCAGCACTTAAGCTGACACCAGAATCACTAGGATTGCTTTTTTCTGTTCCCATGAAGTATTCCTAACACCCAATATGCTTTCTGTGCAGTTATAAAAAAAATGTTGCTTCTTTAAACAGAATATCACTTTTCTTAAGACAAATTGCATAAAACCCATTTAAACAAAAGTGGATAAAGTATTCCCATGTCCATTTTTTGACATATAGTAGTATATCAAATGTACAAATTACATCAGGAATTCTTTTTCAGAATTAAAAACACAAAAATGCATGTGGACTGTTCTTTTTTATGCTTTTTCTTTTCTTTTAGCACAATACCTGCTTCCTGCTAAAACATTTTTAGCATTATGAACTAATGTAGCATTTATCCTGCTTTTTTTTTTTGCCAGATAATGTAAAATATGGTAGATCAGCCTACAAGGTAAAATAAAAATATTACATAATAAGACCCATTTTATTTTCTAAAAAAGAAAAAAAAATTCTTACATTAAAACAGGCTCAGCTTAATAATAAAAGGTGGAAAATACTTACATACTTACAAGTGTATCATAAACTACTCTAAATTTTGTTTTAATTGTCAAAAAACTACTATATGTGTATATATATATATATATATATATATATATATATATATATATATATATATATATATATAAACATTGTTTTTTAAGTATAACATTTTATGTATAAAACTATATTTTAATTATGTTTGAAATTTCACTTATCTATCTGTCAATGATACAAGTTGCTCTCTGTGGAGTTAAACATGCCATTAGTTTGGTATTATTGGAATGTTCAACAGTTTTTACTCTTCCTCTCAGCCTGGCAAAGAAAGGCGGCGGGGAAGCCTTTGCTTGTGGAAACAATTGTTTGGGGAGGCTGCTAACAAGGCAAACAGTGTTGCCCCTCCATGGCAAAAGGAAATATCTGTCAATGCTGCTGAGTACTAAGAGGGTCAGAGTCTTCCTGCAATTGTCAAAAAACACTCCCTTAAAATACAAATCCTCTCTGTTTGCAGAAACTGAGATAACCATGTGTCTCCAAGGAAATGTAGTCCATGGCCAAAGTGGTGTTTGGAACATGGAAAATTAAGAAAAATAGCAAAATAATGGAAAAACAATGGGCGGGGGAGGGGGGGGGGGTCAGTGGAAATGTGTATAAAATACTTACATACTTTAAATAACAAGTTTATTGTTCACAGCCATAAAAAAAAGCTTTATTCTTAAAATTACATTTAGATACAAGTTTGAAAAAAAAAACTCAATTAAAATAAAAGCCTGATGTCCAAGTGCAAGATGCAATTCATGCTCTTATTCTGACATGCCAGCTTTAAATATTGTTAAACAGAAAATCAAATGACGATAATTAAAAATGACAGATTATGTAGGTTGGAAAGGGTTTTTGATACTTTCCTTTTTCTTATGAATATTTACATTTTAATATTATGTATCCAATCATGTAGGAAGCAAATACTTAATTCTTTATATGTGTCAAAGTGAAACATAAAAAAATATCTAAAATGAAAGCAGTTGGTTTAAGTTATATAGGAAATAAGATGTTTTAATCTCCTTATCTGGACAATGTATCTCATGGCATACATCAGAATACAAAACTAGTGTTTCTGTCACAGAAACCATCCCAGAGGATGCAGTTATCAAGTCCTGCTAGATAAACATCCTGTCCTGAGTCACAGAGCTGTGTCGAGTGCAGCCCTCGGCTAAAGAATGACCCAAAACATTCCAGTGCAGGCACCAAGGAGGAAAAAGAAAAATGCATGTGATGGTTCTAAATGATTAGGTCCTCCAGCCTTGGTGCAAACAAAACGTCTCACAAGCTTCATCTCACACCGACACTGGTGCTTAAAAGAGAAAAGGGCATCATGGAAATCTTAAGATTTTCAAAAGTTTTTTTGTTTTCTTTTTTGTGAATATAAAATTTAGGATAAATTACACCTATCTTGATTGTGACTCATATTTTTTTTAATCAAAGAAAACATTGCATCTTTAAACAGGAAATCCTTAAACATTAAGTTATATCCTAATCCTAAAATTAAAGGGAAATCCTATATGAAACCTTTCACAATAAAACAAACAAAAAGTTTTTTCTAGATCCAGTCGTGTTCTGACATAAAGTAACACATGTAAAAATCACATCAAGATTGTTTTTGCGAATTAAAAAAAGCTGTAAGAATGCAGCCTTAAAAAAAAAACAGTCCTATCCTCCTGAGAACCGAGGAAAAAAAGCGTCTTCCAATTTCTGTTTTTTTGTGATTTCCTATCTATTTGGGCCTAAATATACGACGGAGTATTAGGGCCACCAAAAAAAAAAAAAAAGTTAATCTACGACTTTTTATCTCGTAAATTTACGAGATAAAAAGTCGTAAATTTTGGAGTTTTATCTCATAAATTTACGCGATAAAAAGTCGTAGACTAAGGAGAAAACACCGAAATTGTCCGTTTATCGGAGCCTAGCTTGAAGATTAAATACGTGGAGCCTTTTGTGAAGCTTTATTTCCGGATTACAGGTTTAAAAAACAGATTCTGAACCTTTAGATGACTTAAAATCAGATTTTTGTCAGTGGAACCGTCTGTCCGGGGTTCAGTGTCAGTAAAGCGGAGTTTAATGCGTAAAATAAGGAGCTCAGAGACACGTTTGGGTGTAGAGGACCGCTGCAGCCTTTATTCTCCTTTTCATTCACACCCTGAAGTTCATCTGTCAACTGACGTCATGAGCGTGTCATCCGAACACCAATGCGGAAGTAAACAGTTTTACATACGCCCCCTCCTGCAGATGAAATGTCCCGTTTAAGCATAAAACAATAAAGAGGAATGAAAATAGTCTTTTGTATTATCACTAGATCGATGAAAATGACAAATAAGTGCTCCTCCTCGGACGGAAGCGTCACACAAACGTAGAGATTTGTCTTTGGTGGAGGAAGTAAGAAATGACGCGGACAGCTGCAGGAATACCGGCGATGGCTTCATCGGGCTGCAGAGATCCCGCACCACCCATCAATAGCTTCCAGACATTAGGAACGTTATCAATAAACATTCATCTCGCCTGCTTATCACAGTTTAGTGGGTCTGCTCTGCTGCTGCGCGGCGTTCACCTGCTGCTCTGCATGCTCACGTCCACATTAATCATAAATTTACGACTTAAGATCTTGTAAATTTACGAGTTTTTATCTCCTAAATTTACGAGTTTTTATCTCCTAAATTTACGAGTTTTTATCTCCTAAATTTACGACTTTTTATCTCGTAAATTTACGAGATAAAAAGTTGTAATTTAACTTTTTTTTTTTTCTGGTGGCCCTAATACAACAGGACAATATTTCTGTGAAAATAGAACTCAAGGAAAATCAGAAAAAATGAGCAGAATAAATATTTAGAGTGATATTCACCCAAAAAACATTCAATTTTGTTCTAAAACAATAAAATTCTATATTCTATATATAATTCCTCTTCATTAAATGCCTGCTGTTTTAAAACAGAAACCATGAAACTGTTTTGAGATCTAAAAATATTGTTCCTAACATGTTTATGACCAAGAATATATATAATTATCATGGTAAAAAAATGAATACATTCAGAATATTTGACTTGTCTTTCACCTTTTCATAAAATTAGGTAAATGGTATGTTAGCCATCTTGGTAGAGGTAAAACTTAAAGTTCCCAGCATGCAAACTCATCTCATGACACATCACTGGAAAGCCCAGGATGTCCTCTACAGTGTAGAGTAGGATTTGAAAAGGTATCTCTCAATTCCTTCGAAATATACAGGTAAACAAAATGTCCATTACAGAGGACAGAAATGACTGGGCCGGGTCTCAGGAGGCTGTAACGTTTTATAATAAGAGTCCTTGATAAACTATTTATAAAACATTAACAAGCTCAGTAATGTTTTAGTAAATTGATTAGAAGTACATTAATTAGCATTTGTAAATGTCTTACAACCGATTTACAAGTTTAAATAAGCTTACTTATAAGACATGAAGAAGCATGAGTAAAGTGGCATTAAGCTGCTTATAAAGATATTTATTAGTATTTGTTAACCCTATTCACAGGCTATTTATAAATTGCTTGTATGGGATTAATCAATAAATTAACGGTTTTCTTATTAACAGTTTATTAAGTGTTTTGCAGCCCCTCCCCCAATCTAAAGCGTGACCAAATATGGGGTGATCTTTACAAGCCATTTATAAATTGCTTGTGGACAGTTACTGCCCCTTGGAAAGGGCAGATTCTGAGTGCAAACATTTTGAGATTTGTTAATTAATTAATTAATTTGTTTAGTTCAAAATGTTATAAAGCACTAAGTCACAATCTGTAAAGGACAGTATGAGTGTGTGTGTCTTTTTTCACATTGTTGTTGTGATGTGTTGAAGAGTTGATATATGTTTGTGGCTTTGGTTAGTGTTATAAAGGTCATTGTTCATATTCTGTACTTTGTGATTCTTTGTGGCAAAACATAGCCCACAGTTTAGGAGGCTGCAAAACACTCAAACTGTCAATGGAGATACTGTTCATTCGGTCATTTTTTTAATAAACTTTATTGCACATTATGCCATTTTACTAGGATTTACCTTTAGTTATGCAATAAGAACATAATTGCAAACATCAAATACACATATGTATACAAAAACAAGAATAGAAATAGAAATAAGACAGGGGGTTAAACTCTATAAGAAAATGTTGAATCTATCACATGCAAACACGGTTTTTATTGCTTTTTGCTTCTCAGAATTACGAATACTATTAATATACTGTTTAACTCAGAAAAAAATACCGGTACAATGAAACAGGTTTTTCAACCAGAGAATTTACATTTAGGAATATGAAATTTGGCCAAAATGAGCAAGAGATTTAAAAGTAAACCAGAGTCCTATTGTGTATTTCTTTATATTATACATCTTTGATACAAGACATCTTTCCAGAATAAAATAAAACAAGAATCAATTGTATCATTAATGAAATCACACATCTTCTGCCAAAACACTTTAGCTTTAGGACAATACCAAAAGAGATGGATGAGGGGAATTGCAGCAAAAACTACAGAGTGTATCAATGTTTAAGCTAAATCTATTGGTCTCGCTTTAGATTGGGGGGGCTGCAAAACACTCAATAAATTGTTAATAATAACACTGTTCATGTTAATGTGTTTATAAACAGCTTCTTTAAACTTGTATTCAGTTGTAAGATACTTACAAATACTAATTAATGTACTTTTAAGCAGCTTATTAAAACATTACCAGTACTTGTTGATGTTTTTGATTTTTGATTTGATTTGAAATGGTTTATTTCAAGCAATTAACTAGAAATAATACACAAAATCAATATAATCATCAGTTATACATTCATACAGTAACTAATCAAACTTAATAATAAAGAGGATAATAAGAATAATTGGACATAATAATAAATATTGCTTGAAAGGGAGTGGAAGCGAATTTATATAATCCCACCCCGTTATACTATAACCATTTTATTACATGACTTATCAATATCAGGTTCCTAGCTTTTATCAGGCAGAATTAAGAATCATAAAGTATCAATAAAGCACATGACAAAGATGAATTACTGAATTATGTAAAAAAATAACTCTTTTAGAAATCAACATGGCAAATGTAAATCAGTTATCTAAAATATATGCAGATTATGTTACTTATAAAAGTCATTTATATGATTAAAAAATAATACTATATCAGTAAAATACACAACACTGTTTCAGAGATTTTCATAGCAAAATTTCATCAAGTATCAAAAGTTAAAAACGTGCGCAAAATTATGTTTGATTAGAAAAGCTCTGCCGGCAATTTGGCAGGGGTTCATGGGCTGGTGCCTTCTGGGCGCAGGGTAGGCAGTGCGGCTGACCGGGAACGCCGGCCGGGTGCCGTGCTGGGTGGCTGGTCGCTGTGGCGGGGGCTTGGGGTTCTGGGGCCTGGGGTCGTCTGCCCGTGGCCGGTGTTTCGCCCGTGGCCAGTGGTTGGCGCGTGGCCTGGCCCCCTGGGGGTCGACGCCGCATTCACAGCAGGGGTTAAGGGGTTCACTTGGGTGGGTTTACATTATTTGTTTATTTATTTATTTATTTTTATTATTATTATTATTTTAATATGATTTAATCTATTCTGGGTTTATTTATTTATTTATCTATTTATTTATTTATTTTTTTGGGGGGGGGGACCCTGGGGTGGTGGTGTGCTAGTCCTTGGGGCGGTCAGGGCATGGATGGTGGGGCTGGACCCCCTGCCCTTCCGTCCTGGCACCGGGACCCTTCCTTGCTGGCTGTCTCTCGGCGCTACGGGGCTCTCGCATCTATCTGCGGCAGGCTTGCCGCCTCTTGGCTGACTGGCCGCCCTGGGAGAGGGGGCGCCTACTGCGGCCGGCTGGGGGGCCGGTCGCTCGGGGGAGCCTCTCCCCCGGTTGTGCCCATCTGCCTGCTCCTCCCTGCCCTCACCAAAACAAACGTTGCTCACAGGCACATAGGGCTCCGGGAACTGGATGGGTGGGTTATGCTGGCGGGCTTACTGGGGGGGTAACACTCTGGGGTCGCGTTGGCGCCCGCCCTCCACCCCGATTTTTACTTGCATATTAGACACTCTGATTCATCTAGGGCCTTGTGGGGAGGGTCTGGTGGAGGGGGGCACGGTGAAACATCCATGCTCATCTTTCACTGACCCCCCCACAATTTCAACTCCCTCTTTACACACACACACTGCATGTTAGCAGCACATACACAGCAAATACACACCACTCACAGAGGAATCCCGGAGTGGGGGTTCTGCGGCTTGGAAGCGGTGGGGCCCCCACACTGGAGACCTCCTATTTTTACCTGCAGCACACACAGCACTGCCACACCTCCATACATGGGTGAGGTCGGGGGGGGGGGGGGGGGGGCAGCCGGTCTTCACCCGCCTGGTCCTCTCAGGGCGGCCAGGCTTATGGGTATCATGTCGGCTGTGGTGATGGTCGGGCGTACGCCGCTGGGGGTCGGTCGGCTGGGGGGGGGTTACTGTGTGGCGGCGGGGGGTGGGGGGTAACCAGATGATTGTGAGTATGTGTGCGTGAGGGTTGCTCAGGTCGCGTGCCAGGGCTGGCTCGCGAACTTGGGGCACCGGTCGGGTGGTGGGCGGCTCTTGGGTTCTGGGGGCCCTGGCTTCGTCCTTGGCCCTTGTCTTGGCGTCCGGCGCCCGGCGGCCCCCATTGCTGCCGCCTGGTACGACTAAGCGCTCCTGTCCTGTGGCCTGGGGGCTGGACACCAGGTTCACTTATGCCTCTGGGCGTTGGGGGGGCCCCTGTAGGGGGGCCTTCTCTGCGCCTAGCTGGTCGGGTAGGCGGTCCCCGGCTCCCCCCCTCCCAGGCTGCCTGGGTCAGGGTGCTGGGGGGGCCCCTGGCCTTGGGGTGGTCTCTCCTCCCCTCTCCTGGGGCCTCATTTATAAACGTTGCGTACGCACAAAAGAAGGCGTACGCCACTCTCTACGCAATAGTTGAGATTTATAAAAAGCAAACTTGATGGGAAAATGTGCGGTCCTTCAACAAGCTCTGACCCAGGCGTACGCACAAAAACGGGTGAAATGAGAAACGGTGACACCGTCGGCAGATGGAAGAAACACGTGAAAATGACAATACTGCCTCTCATAAATAACATGAAGACTTCACAAAGCAAGTCTCACAATGAACAGCCTACACGAACACCTGTTTAATCGATCAGCAGTGAAACAAACAAAAAGAAAATCAAACGACAATTACAACAGAAATTCAAATGAACACTTACTTGCAAAAAGAAAAGTGAAATATGTTCTGCAATATTGGCATGTTGTGCAATTCATCCTCATAAATAATATAGTTAACAGAACGAAATAATGTACAAAACTGATATTCTCGTCAATGTGTCCGTCTGGCGGAGCAGATATAGTCAAAGTCAAAGTCAAAGTCAGCTTTATTGTCAAATATGCAGCATCCGTAAGACATACAGCACAGATGAAATTGCTTTCCTCTCACCCCACAGTGCAAGCAGCATATAAAATAATAAATAAATGACTTAAAAAATACATTCTTTTAAAAACAATAAAGCCGATAGAGCCGCTGCGTGTGCACGCGCCGCCAGATGCGTGCGAATCAGACAGACAGACGGACGGACGTATTAATTGTCCACTGGGGAAAGTTGTTTTCATAGTAAAACATTTCTTCGTAAGCTATGGAATTATGGTATTCATGCATATGCCTTAAGTTTGTTTTCTTTTTGATAAAACTATGTATGGCGTATGTCTCAACCATTCAGAAAGCAACAAGAAATTACATTTCAGTCAGACAACTCTTGCAGTAAGAAATATTTATTTGACATTTTCCACATACTTTAGTTGGCATTCACATCTTTTGGTTTGGCATAAGGCTCCGTTCAATTCCATGAGAGATTTCCATAAACTTTCGGGTAACAAAACCCCCCCTTTACGGAGCCCACAGGTGGAAGCCGGGGAGGAGGGTGGGCGAAGAATGAGCGCTGAAGGTAAGAAAGAGAATGAACGCCTGCGCACCTGGCTTAAATAGGACGCTGAGCAGGTGAGTTAATTGACTGAACCGCCCTAGGGTAAGCTGTAAACACTGCTACGAGTCATCTGCCCGAAACACGATTGAAAATCGTCATTTGATGAACAATTTCCCATTTCCACGTGGATTATTACAGACATCTGTAGCTTGTCAGATGCAATTAAATGGATGGAAATAAAATGCTCCATCACAATGCGTAATGACGCACAATGGCTGATCTTGGATCTTAGAAGATGTGGCAAATGGAAGAATTCAGAGTGAACGCATCAGGACGAGTGGCTTATGAGCCGGTTCCGACTTCTTCGAGCCGTCCTGTTGGAGCTTTTGGGGGTGTGTCACCCGGTGCATCTGGCGCGTCGGTGTCCTCCCCGACACCCCCCACCCCCCGCCTCAGTCACTACTCCACGTAAAAGGGACTCCCCAATAATTGCCGCCACTCTCTCATCAAGAGGGGTCGGCTCCGGTGTCCCCTGTCCCCCACCCGTGGCAGACACACTCTAGCGATGCAGCGCCAGACGTTTTTTGCCCCGACTTTGATGTCCGTCTGTCACTGTTGGCCACTCACGTGCTTTTTCGGCATTAGTAATGCCCACACTGTGCCCTCCAAACAACATTTTTCTCCTCTTTTCCACCTCGCCAACGATAACTTCTACTTCACATCGAGTGAAGTTCCGTTTTTTTTTTTTTTTCTCTGTGTTTGCCATGGTTTCGCTATCAATGAATATTCATTTGTGGGCGTTTCACGGACTATTTATGGGCAACTATGGGCGTGTCATGAAGCCGCAAAAGCTGCGCAGCATTTAGAATTGGTTGTGATTTATTAAGGGAAGGATGCGTAGGATGTGCGTGCGCACAGTTTTATAAATCCGAATATTTCTGTGCGTACGCAAGTCCTATGTTTCATGCGTACGCCACTTCTGACGCAAATCCTACGCAAGGTTTTATAAATGAGGCCCCAGGTCTGGCTGCTCTGGCTGGGTAGGATCTGGTTCCCCACAACACAAGGTTCACTTCGGCAGCATGCATGTATCTCCACCCCCACGTGCACGTGCACACTGCCACACTGCTCCCTGTCTGCTTCATCCCTCCTCTTAACCCACAGTGTATTGATGGACAGATATTTTCCACTCATCTTCGTGTCAGATTTTTACCCATGATGGAATATTTGTCTTTCCAGCAGATATGGTATAATTGTTACAGCTTAAAAGAATAACTTATCCAAATCAGTGCTTGTATCCCCCCCTTTTTTCACCTTTCTTCCTTTGACTCCCCCCCCCCCCCCCACACACACACACATTTTTTCCCTCTTCCTCCCCACACACACTAAATATAACAAATAAAGAAATAAATAATACAACATAAAGGGGTTAATTCAAATCTACACTCTGGCTTCTAAAGTTCTATAACCTCTTTTTGTGATAGTAAAACCTGTCCAACACAAAAGGCCTGCAGCTCTAATCTGTTTGCTAAGTTGTTGGACAGAACAAGTGGAAAAATAAATAAATAAATAAAAATAAAAAAAACTAAAAAATAAATAAATAAAAAGGCTCCATAATCTATCGATTGTCCAAGGTTGGCATTTCTTCTTCTGCTGATTAACAGCTGTTCTTCTGGGTTTAAACAGTTTCTAGTTCTCTTTGATTTTATGTCTGCAGACATTAGATTCAGGTCCATATCCTTCTTCAGCTGATATCAGCTCAGTGAAAGTTGAGGTCAAGTTGTCTGCAGGTCAGAACTCTCTGCTGTTAATCAGGTGACGTCAGACAGATGGAGAAAGTGAGGAATCCAGGTATTTCCTGAAATTATTTGGTTCTTTGGTTTATTACTCCATGTTGTTTCAGACGACCGTGATCAAACACTTCTCAAAGTCCTTCATGGTGTTCACAACCTGAACCTTGGACCGGTCCAGTGGATCGAGTGGTTTGACATAAATCCTGCAGCCTTTAACCCAAGTGTTCTCGATCTGCTTGCTTCCTGAGAAGCCGTGCATGTTTGGCGATTTCAGCATACCTTCTGGTCAGATGGTCGTTCAGATAAGCAGCAGAACCTTTCAGGTTCTTCCTTTGGTTCATCAGAGCTAGCGTGTGTTTTTGATTCACAAACCTGATGAGGATGGCTGGTTTATCCGTCTCCTTTCTCCCGGAGAGTGGGTGGCAGGTCTCGATGGTGTTGAGATCCAGGGAAATCCCTTTAGATGTGAGAAATGACTCCATTTGGTGTATCAGAGACTCTCCACCGCTCTCAGTTTCAGCACTGCTAGCTACGCTAGCGCTATTAGCATTAGCAGTGCTAGCTCCAGCTGCATTCAGCTTTGCCCGAGGTTTGATCGGTACTCCAGTGAGAATGAGATGATTCATCCTTACTTGCTGTTCCACATCGTCGAGTCTTTTCTCCAGAATGTCGACCCGGTTATCTCATTGCTCGTTTTGAGCCCGAATTCTTCGGAACATCAGCTCAATCAGTGGAGCTAGCTTAGCGGACACTTGTTCCATAAAGGGATATAGCGTTGCTTTGATAGAATCAAGAGTCTTTTTAAGGTCTTCGTATTCCTGGCTTTTCTTGGGGGGCATGGTCAGCTCTCTTTTTTGGAGAAAATCAACTTTTTAAGTCACTTGAAGATAGTTGTATCCGCAGAGAGCCACACACGCGTCCTGCCGTAACCCGTAACCGGAAGCTTTTATAAATAGTTTATTAAGGATATTATTATAAAGCGTTACCCTTTTTTTTTTTTTTTTACTTTAAAAAAGACCTTGCTCCTATTATTATCAAAATGGAGTAAATATGGTAGAATATGGCGACTTAGTCTACAAGAAATAAAACCTGATGAAAAAAAGCCCAAACAGAGATCTCCTCATGACTTTTAAACCGATTGTTTCCTAGATTAGAAAATAAACCACATTTACTGCAATGTTGTGGACCAAGAGAAAACCCGAATGGCACCAATTAACTGCACAGAAACTGGTGTTAAGTCAGAGAGTGGAACAACTTTGAAGTCAAATTTTACATAATGGTTCCAAGTTGACTGATGTTCTCCAGGAGAACAACTAAATAATACGATTCGTCCCTGTCAGTAATGTGGAAAACTAAACAAAGACAGGATCAACAAATCAGAGAATTTATGACAAAAAAGTTTCTCAAATGTCATCTGAACTTTTTTAACATTTTTGAAAATGTTCTGTGGAACCAACCTGGGTAAAGGAGTCTTTACAGATAAATCTAATCAATTTGTTTTTATCATACAGTGTATTATATATTTTACCAAATTCTTAGAGTGTTTTTTTCAAAGATTGAAGAAGCCACTTAGATGAGTGGTGAAACATTTCAGCACAGTTGCAAAAATGTTATACTTCAACGTTTAATATTGTGTCAGTCTTGACTTAAAGATAGATTTATCTGTTATATGCCACACCAATCAAGTAATCCATGATTTTATGGGTTTTTTTCAGTTGCACTTCGCACATAGATGTGGAGAATATACTAATAGAAATCCATCACAAAAAGGTACGCAAAAAAAGAAAAAAGAATGAGAGAGCAACCTATCACTATTTACTTTTTAAAACCACTTTTTCTCCTTTTTTTACCCCACTTTGGTACTGAGAAAAGAAGTAAAGAGTTATTACTTTCATCAACTTGCTGAGTGGGAAGAAACAATCTTTACCATGTTTCCTGTAGGTGGAAAATAACTAAAAAGGCCTCCTTCTCCAAAAAGTCTAAGATTTGACCAGTTTGCTGTCAATATGACGGCATGTCCTCCTGTGCAACATTTTTCTAGTGGTGTTGCTGTGTCAAACTGTTTTTTTAATGTGTTCCTAACAACACCTAACAACGCGTTATAAATAAGATCTAGAATTTCTGTAAACGCAGTTAATTTAGTCTGACTGACGGACTTGTCTCTAACTCTTTTGTCTCACTTACATTTCAATGCACCTTATATGACATACGTTCAAAGATAGACCATTCATTGACGGTGTGTTATATAATCCTGGGCCCTATTGTGCGGAAAATATGGCAAATCAAAATAAAGGAATAGGAAATTAGGATATTACGTTCACTCAGCAACACAAGGTTTCTTTTTGCAGCATTTGCCGGCTTCTTCTCTGCCTAACCATTTTTTTAGGTTGACCCACCTAAAAAGCCTGGACTCAAGTTTAGAACCTGCCTGCTGTGCTCACCTTTTTGCTTCTCCTGGCAAACATCCATATTTTTACGTACACACTGATGTGGTTCTATTGTTGAAATGAGTCTTTGACACAGAGCTCTTGTTCCCTCATCCAGTCAGTTCAAGCACTGCTGCATGAATGACTCATCAAAACAATGACTAACATAGCCTGACCTATGATCTTTTCTCCAGTGACAGTCAATGCACAAATTAAATAGAATCAGGCTGTAATCAAATTTCATTATGCGTGGGGAGGAAAGGAAGAAAAGACAAAAAAAACAGCAACTCAGCCCACCTACGATTTCCATTGCTTACTGCAGAGCTCAGAAGCTTGGAAAACTGTTGGACTGAGTGTACAATTGAATAAAGAGAATATGACCACCAAAAAAAAAAATATATATATATATATATATATATATACACACATTATATATATATATATATATGTATATATATGTATATATATATATATATATATATATATATATATATATATATATATATATATATATATATATATATAACTTATATAACTTATCCGTTCTCACATTTCTGGGTATTCCTCTTAAATCCTGCTCTACCCTGCTCTGTGAGCATCAGACCCTCCCAACCCATGAAAACGAGCGGGTTCTCACGAGCAGTTGACAGCAACTGAGACAAGCTAGCTTACATTTAAGCTTATATTTGAAAAAATTGAACAGATTTCATATGAAAATCTCTGACATATAACACGTTTGGTTTTGGCGACAATTTTCCTCCTCAAGAGGACCTTTCAGCTGCCCAGGCTACTGACATAAGTTTATCCTCTTTGTTTGATAATGTTGTCCCAGAGGGCGTAGCTGAAAAACTCCCCCGTGCTTATTTCATTAGCAATGGAGTATTGATGAGGAATTGGACGCCCCCTGGGTTAACCTGTGAAGACAGTTGGGTAGTTTCTTTTAGGTTGTTGTCCCAGTCATTTATCGTACTGAGGTTCTTCGCTTTGCCCATGGTCATGGTTTAGCAGGTCATATGGGTGTGAGGAAGACTTTAGACAGGGTGACGAGACATTTCTATTGGCCTGGTGTTAAATCTGATGTGACACGCTACAGTAAAACCGGTCATGTTTGCCAGATTGTGGGGAAGCCTAATCAGACCATTCCTAGGGCTCCTAGTCCGAGCCTGAGTTTAATGGGCCATTAGATTGGTTGAAAGCGAACATGCCTGCTTTGCTGATGAGTTTGATTGACAGAGTCATTAGCCAAATGATGACATTAGTTGACCTACTGCATCAGGAGAGTCACATAATTCACAGCAGGGAATTATCTCACAAATGTGGGGAGATTCACAAATGAGAGCGGGTTTGTGAAAGCACATTCTGCAGTCTGATGTCTGTGAGTTCATATTACAAGTGTACCTAAAAGTCATGTTTGTTAAGCATACATTGTGCATTTCTGATACATTTATTGTGAATTTCTGAAACGTTTTTGTTTTTGTGAAACAGCGTGCACATTTGTGAGAAACATTTATTGTGCATTGTAAAACATTCAGTGTGCATGTATGAAAGCTTTAGTGTGCATTTCCAAATTTATATTGCACGTTAGCACAAAATGACATTTGTGAATCGGAATGTGTGCATTTGTGACAGACTGTGTGTTATTGAATCATGAGACTGTTCTGGCCTCATACTTGTTAGGATGGGGTATGTGGGTCTGTAAGCTAGAGGGAGAGAGCGGAAACTGCGTTCTCAGCAATGGGGAATGGAAGGGGGGAGGGGTTGATTTGTGCCAACAGTCCCACTAACAACTCAGAGGTGAATTACTGATGAACTCCTGCTGCTCTACAAAAACTGTCCTTGAAAACAACACGTTTTTTTTGTTTGTTTTTGGCAAAAAACAACATAATCATAATTAAAGTCCTATGGGAACAATTTGATGATCAGAATGGGGCTTTAATGAGCCTTTTCTTTTGCTGTTATACTGTGAGTCTTAAGAAAATGTAACTAGATCGTCAAGAGTTTTCTAGGGTAGCAGTCATGTCTTGATTTATACTAGACTAGAGTGTATGCAGTTTTTTTTCCCCATACAGAAACCTGGTGAGTTTTTTCCACATTTCATGGAGTTTAGCCTCATGAACAAAATTCTACATGAAACTGATTTGCTTCAAAGCTGCTCCCAAAATAAGGAAGCTTGATGCCTCATGGGTGAAAACAGCGTGATCATGGGTGGAGAAACGTGGACACACAAAAACAGAGATTCCTAAAGGATGCATTTGTGGTAGTTATAGAATGTGGGTGTGGTGGGTGAGGTTGAAAACATTTTTTATCTTTCTGTCGAGAGGACAGGAAGGACAACATGCAACGAAGACAAACATAAACGGTCTAAGAAAAGGGAGTGAAAGGTCAGCCAGGGTCAAATCTGTTTCGAGCACAATAGTTTTCTAAATTTTCTTTTTTTCTGGTGAAGAAAAAACAGGAAGTATAGTTCAGAGCATAAAAGGTTACGCAACAACAGCTATATAAGAACCAAGAACACCGACTCACAGAGCATTAATATGGCAAGACAGGTCTTCTCCTTCATGGTAAAACACACTGACATCTCGAACAAAGAAATTAGAATGTAGCACAGCCAGGTGACCCAAGTAAGCCTGCGAAATGGATGGTTTCAAGGGAAGGAGGGGCCTGACAAACTGGAAAAAAAAGATAAACAATAATCCGGAGGGGCAGCCTTATGGGTAACTGAGTGGGCAAACCGCTCAGGTGGGCTGCCCTGAGGGAAGCTGGTGGGACGGGCATCCTCGAAGCAGAGAAGTGTAACAAACTGCCAGAAGAGCTGTTGAACAGCTGAAAAATCAAACAGGACAGTCAGGAAGCGTTTCTGTCAATATGTTGCCAGACACTAACTTTGTGAAAGATATTTCTCATTCCTGGTACATCTCACTATTTTTCATTTGCACAATTTTAGAAAGCAATGAAACTCCAAACAACAGCTACAAAGAATGAGGCTTTTAAATTTATTTTGCTCTAAATTTGCCTTATTGACTATTATGTTTAGTTTTTTTGCTAAAAGAAGAACTTCAACATAGCTGAACTGACATACGATTGACCTTCAACCCCTGAGCTGAGATTCCCCAGATGTCTGGACTTAATACCAAGCTCTAATGGAGAAGTGAGCTTTTGTTTCCCGACATGTGTTCTTCATGACAAATTTCAAGACTGCATGAGGAGATGCGGCTTTTATTGTATTTGCTCTTCTCTTCCACTTTTGCAAGTACCGTGAGCAAAACGTGACGACCAAATATGCATCATCAGGGGCAACGAACTGGCGATTAATACTGGTCCTGGAGCTCCTTAAGAAGGCAGGCGTGAGATGAGGTAAGCGGTCGGAGCTGAGTTGAATCAGGAGCCAAGCATAGAGGGGAGGGGAAAGAGACTGACAGAGGCACCATAACATCTTTTGCCTTAAAATAACTTTCAAATATTGCATTTGGATTTTACTGGGTTCCAAAAGACAAAAAAATTTGATTTGATTTGATTTGAAATGGTTTATTTCAAGCAATCAAGTAGAAACAATACACAAAAGCAATATCATCTTCAGTTATACATTCATACAGTAACTAATCAAACTTAGGATAATTAGACATATTAATAAATATTGCTTGAAAGGGAGTGGAAGGAAGCGAACTTATATAATTCCACCCCGTTATACTATAACCATTTTATTACATGATTTATCAATATCCGGTTCCCAGTTTATAACAGACAGAATTAAAAATCATAAGGTATCGATAAAGCACATGACAAAGATGAATTACTTAATTATTATGTTAAATAAATAATAAAAAATAACTCTTTTAGAAATCAACATGGCAAATGCAGATCAGTTATCTAAAATATATGCAGATTATGTTACTCATAAAAGTCATTCATATGATTATAACACAATACTTTATCAGTAAAATAGACACAACACTGTTTCAGAGATTTTCATAGTAAACTTTCATCAAGTATCAAAAGTTAAAAACATGTGCAAAATTATGCTACATTAGGAAAGATTTTTGAATCAATATATCAATTTTTGGAGCAAGTGAAGTAATATCATTAAACATCGATCAATTTTCTTTTTTTTTTATTTTTTATTTTTTATTTTTTTCTTCTTTTCTTTATATTTAATAAAGTAATGCTGTAAGGGAAAAATAAAAAGGCTCCATAATCTATCGATTGTCCAAGGTTGGCATTTCTTCTTCTGCTGATTAACAGCTGTCCTTCTGGGTTCAAAACAGTTTCTAGTCTCCTCCATGTTATGTCTGCAGACATTAGATTCAGGTCCATATCCTTCTTCAGCTGATATCAGCTCGGTGAAAGTTGAGGTCAAGTTGTCTGCAGGTCAGAAATCTCTGCTGTTATTCAAGTGACGTCAGACATATGGAGAAAGTGATGAGTCCAGGTGTCATATTTCCTGAAATTATTTGGTTCTTTGGTTTATTACTCCAGGTTGTTTCAGACAACCGTAAACAAGCACTTCTCAAAGTCTTTCATGGTGTTCACAACCAGAACCTTGGACCGGTCCGGTGGACCGAGTGGTTTGACATAAATCCTGCAGCCTTTAACCCAAGTGTTCTCAATCTGCTTCTGCTTCCTGAGAAGCCGTGCATGTTTGGAGATTTCAGCATTCCTTCTGGTCAGATGGTCGTTCAGATAAACAGCCGATCCTTTGAGGTTTTTACGCTGATTCATCAGAGCTAGCTTGTGTTTGTGATTCACAAACCTGATGAGGATCGCTGGTTTATCCGTCTCCTTTCTCCTGGGGAGCAGGTGGCAGGTCTCGATGGTATTGAGATCCAGGGAAATCCCTTTAGATGTGAGAAATGAATGTATTTCCTGATCAAGAGACTATTCACCGCGCTCCGTATCAGCACTGCTAGCTACGCTAGCGTTAGCATTAGCATTAGCAGTGCTTGCTCCTGCGTTCAGCTTCGCTCCAGGTTTGATGGGTAATCCAGTGAGAATGACATTATTCATCCTTACTTGCTGTTCCACATCGTCCAGTCGTTTCTCCAGAATGTCGACCCGGTTTTCTCGTTGCTCGTTTTGAGCCCGAAATCTTCGGAACTCTTCCGTCATTTCCCACAGTGGCGTTAGCTTAGCCGACACCTGATCCATAAAAGATCTAAGCGTTTCTTGAATATCATCAAGGGTTTTTTTGAGATCTTCATATTCCTGGGTTTTCTTAGGGACCATGGTCAGCTCTCTTTTTGGAGAAAATCAACGTATTAAGTCATTTGAAGATAGTTGTATCTGCAGAGAGCTGCGACCACGCGTCCAGCTGTGACCCGGAACCGAGAAAATTGGTTAAAGTAAATGTTCTTACCCAAAAGTAACAGTTGGTGTTCTGGCATTTGAGCACAAACTCTATTCCTAAATCCTTTTATCCCATCCAGATTTTTTTTAAATTGAGCATCAGAGTGCAAACACTAATGAAATGTTTTAAGAGTATAATTGTATCCATGTAGACTCTTACAATATCATCAACTTTTATTTTGCTTCAAAAAAGTTTATGGTAATTAAAGCATGTTTTATAGGGAGTTTGCAAAAGATCTGTCAGAAGGAGAAATGATTTGATTGCAGTGACAGTTCAAGAGGTGGTAAAGCAACACTTTAAGTTTAAAGTAGAATCGTTTTTTTAGTCCAGACCTATTTTTCAGCAATATAAAAAAGAATCCTGCTAAACAGTAATTTAAAATATTGTGTGATTTTTGTTGACAGAGTTTCAAAAAATGTATATATTTTTAACTACTTTATTATAGTTGATTATGTCATTTTTAGCCAAAATCAGCCAACCTGTCATTTTCTAGGACATTGCTTCTGCATAGTGGCAGGAGTTCTTTAGAATTTCACTTCTAAGTTGTGGGTGGAACTGTTGGCGTGGAGCAACCCTATCCCCCTTTCCCCTTCTCATTGCTGAGAGCTCTCTGTTTACACGCTCTCCTGCTAGCCCCTTCATACCCCAACCTAACAGAGCAAGATACCAGCTGAGATGAGGAAAACAAAGACGTACTTAGATCTATTTGTCTGCAAGTAGATGCATGAAAATGAAGTGGAGCACGGAGCTTTTGTCCTGCCCAGCGTTTTTAATTTTTCAAAAATTAATCTGTCACAAAAAAATTTATGAAAGATTACTTTTTTTGAACAGCATTTTTTCATCTGCTCCTGATTCACAATGATTGGAATAAAAAAAATTTCACTATCAATTTTATTTATATAGACCAATATAACAACATAGTTGTCTCAATGGGCTTCATACCAGTAAATGTACAAGAACATGAAATCAGTCATAAAATACAATGGGTAATTGCTAAACTAAACAGACTTAGCTAACCTGGGCATCCCTGCCCTTAGACCCTCCTTCTCTGTAAGGAAAAACTCCTAAAAAAACTGATTCCGGAAAAAAAAGAAGAACCCTCAGGGATGTCCACATGAAGGAGGGATCCTCTCCCAGGACGCACAGGCAATGTACCACAACTCTTGAAGAAGAATTGGCTTATTTAACTCTTCAACTACATGTTTGAATGGTGTAGCAGACAGGCTTAGCCCAGACTGAACTGGGGGGACAGCTGCAAAACGAGCCAGAGGCGAGATCCACGGCCAAGGACAGGACCACAGACGAGCCAACTGGAATCTGGAACCACTCCCACTCCCCCAGAGGGGAGTGGGAAAGAGGGACAACACATGAATCGCACTGCACCAAACAGAGGCATGGAGAACCAAATGATAAATGATCAAGAGTATCACTATCTTTATAAATATGTTGGTTAAAATGACTAGTTATTCAAAGTCTACTATATTTAGAATGTTAAAATGATAACAATTCTGAAAATTCTTGAACAAAAAAAGGAGGTAGCGGTGGTCTGTAAACAGTAATATATCAAATACGGACTAATAAAAGAAAATGCATGATGCTCAAATGTGCAGTAACTATTTATTGTGATTGTTTAAGTTATAAATGAGCCACAAGCAATCGATGCACCGCCTTTTTTACTTTCCCTGATAGATCGCAGGAGCATTAGAACAAAGTCAGGTCACAGATTAAAAAAAGTCTATATTTTAAAAAAAGTCTATATTTTTATTTAAAATAAGCGTATCCACAGTAAAATATTTGTTTAAAAGAGAGTGAATATTTAAAACAGCAAAGTTTAAATTTGTTTTTCATTCTTTCCCTCATATAAACCTGTTTTAATCTCTGTTTCCATTTATTTACAGATGGTGATGTAACATTTTTCTAATTGCCAATTTTGGTTTTCTTAGCAACTGATAATAAAACATGCAAAATATATGCTAAATCAGCATGAAAATTAATAGGTATGAAACCAAGTAAATAAAATAAAAAATTGGAAGGAATCTCTTGTTTTTACATTTGTCTCAATTTCATCATTTGTATTTTTCCAATAGCCAATAACTACAGGACAGTCAAAAAAATTTGTGTTAGGTCCCGTATTTTCCCACAATGTCTCCAGCATAAGGCTACTGTAGGATCGTTAACAAATGCAGAAATTTCCAATGGAGCATAAAAAAAATCTCAGTTTTACTTTCCAATCAAATTCTTTCCAGTAGGTGATTGTTTATTGTGATTGTTCATCTGTTGGATGGTGTGGATGAGGGTGATGAAGTCCTCATAAGAGTCTCAGATTTCTGAAACTTCAGGTCATTCACCATTATTGTGTAAACAGAGGGGTTGTGATGGGCAAGCTGGTGGGCAGAGTTGGTGACGGACGGGCGTGCGTGGGTGACAGAAGGTGCGTCTCCTATTTACATGCCTAACTATGGAGGTACCAACAACAAAGAAGGTGTCTGGGCGATCCCCACGACCGCCAGTTCTTACCGCTGAGGTAAGTGGGCCCGTCGCGGCAGGAGGACAAGCGGGAGTTGACGCTACAACTGCTGCAGGAGAGGAAGCGGGCTCTGATGCAGGCAGGACACCAGGAAGAGGAGAGGTGGTTCCCGCGAAACCTGCCGCGGGATGAGATACAACAGACTTTGAACCCTACACCCGATCGAGATCACAGATAGAAACTCCTTGCTGTTCGATCCCGCAGGGACGTGGATTTTCTTCGGAGAGCGGTGGGTGTCAGGGCGCCTACTTTTTGCGTCTCTCAGGAGCCGTCTGCATTTGGCTGGAGATGAACCTCCAGATGTCATCTCTCTTGGACTAGAAGCAGAAGAGGAGGACAAGCAGGAGCAGAGTGAGTATTTTCACCACTGAGGGGAGGAGCAGCTACCAGTACATCGTCAGATGTTGGTACTGACAGGACATCGAAGTGGTTGGAGAGAATGAGGCCTTCTTGGTCCAAGGCTTTCTTCCTGCAGCAGACCACCTCAGAACAAAGTTCCAGTGTCAGGGTTCCAGTGAATTGTGTCTTGCACAGCCGCTTTCAGAGAAGCAATGTGCATCGACTGTTAATGCGCCAGGTCCAGCAAAGAATTCAACAGATCCTTCTTTCACCAAAATGCAGAGAGTTTGTGGATGTCCTTTTTGAGGTTAGTGATCTGTATTTCTGCATTTGTTGATGCAGTCACATCAGTGTTGAGAGACACAGCAGGAGCAGCCATCTTCCACCACCCAACAATGTCCCCCAGTCAAAGTCAACAGCTCCCCACCTGCACTGAAAACGGGGCCTACAGAAAACTGCAGGTCATGGAGAAAGACTTGTTGTTTGGCCTCAAAGTGATACTAGCAAACCATGCAGCACTTCAAAAAAAACCCACAGGACCTAGGTTTTGCCTCTTCAGCGGCCTGAGCCGCAACTTGCTTAAAACTGCCGGCACCTATCACCCACCTCAAGCCAGTCAGGCTCGGTAGAACTCATTTAGCTTGATGACATCCAATCATGCCCTTTCAGGGGCCACCGTTGTTGACCATATGGGCATTGAAGTTCCCCAGGAGGACACTGGAGTGCCCCTTTGGGGTGCTTTCCTTTACCCTTCCTGGAGATACCAAGAAGGCTGGGTACTCTTAACTGCTTTTCCGCCAGTAGACCAAAACCATTGTCCTAGACCTACCCCCCAGCCTAAGGTGAAAAGACATGACCCTCTCAACCACTGGGACAAACTCCAACACTTGGGAGTTGTGCTGGGGTTTAACAAGTAAGCCTACACCAGCCCACCCCCTGATTCATATGTTGAATTTCTTTTTGCACTCACACAACTCTCTGCATTTATCCGGACTTGGGACCGGCACAAGAGACCACTGTATAGTGTTCCCTTGTGGTTGCATCACATTCATTCACTCATTCACATCATTTCATTACACCTGTCACATCTAACACATGTAATGTCACTTTGACATCCATTCATTTCATCCATGTATTTTTTTAAACATTCATATTCACACTTAAATGACAATTTTGAGTCACCAATAATACATTAATGTATGAAGCAGAAACACTGATAAACAATGAGGAGATTTTTCTAAGGTTGAACCTGAATACCAGGCGAAAACCCAAGCAACTTAATCATGAATAAAAGAAAAACAAAAACTAATTTTTGTTGTGGTGTGAATTTGGAAAACATACACACCACAACAAAAATTCTAAAACACACACAATGTAGCGTGTTCTTAATCTTTTCTTGTAGACTTTTTGAAAAATAACTCAGAAAACCTTGGTATGATTTTTTTCTTTGAGATTGTCCACCTCCTCCTGGAGTTTTTCAAGCTTTGATATGAAGACTTTGGCAGTGGTTGAGCCTGTCATCCTTTCTCTTGATAACTTCTTTTAGTTGACAGACTTCTTGGAGAAGGGAGGACTTTTCTTCATCCCACTTGTGTTTGTCCTCTGCCTGCTGTTTTTCGGCTTCGTAGGTCTTTGCCTTTTCAGTCAAAAAAGATGTTTCCAAGTTTCTCAGTTCGCTGGTGGGGTTTCAATTTTCCTGGTTCTTTTCTTATAGCTTGTACATTTTCTGATGTAGTCGGCCAAGCGTCTCAATGTGGTCCTCTTCAGACTTTCTAATTTTGACTTCCTTTTCCTGGACAAGGTTTTTTAATTGAGAAATTTCTTGGAGAAAGGAGGACTTATCTTTCCGCCATTGCAGTCTGATATGCTGTTTCTTTGAAGGTCTCCTGGACTTTTACCTGTTGGTTTATTTTTTTTTGGTTGATTGATTTTTTTGTTGAGTTCCGAATTTTCATGATTTTTTTATGGAGTCCTATGTAGATAAACGTTTTCTCCTTTTCCATTGTTTGCTATTGTTTATTATCACTGTTTTTGCACATTTAGAATTTGCACGACATCTTGTGTGTATGTTTTGTGTGAATTTTCAGTTTCCTGTATACTTTTTTGGCATTTGGAGCAGACAGCAAAGTAAGAATTTCATTGGGCAAGGAAACCCATTTCTTACTGTGCATATGACAATAAACTCTTCTAATCTTGAATCTTGAATGAGAGACCGTTCAACCTCGAGCCTATGTTTGAGCAGTTCTACATTGTACTTAAAAGTGGTGGTTTCTTTGTGTCATTTTGCTTGGTCTTACTTGTCATGTCTCTTCTTCTCAGAATTTTTTAGATGTTTTCTGTGTTGTTGAACCTCGATCTTACAGATTTTTACTTGATGACATCATACTTTGTGATTACAAAAAAGGACATCATACTGTATGAACACAAATATAATATCAAGTTTTTCAAGTCTTTTTAAAGAAATTGCAAAGTTTTTGGTTTTTCCTAAATGACCTAGTAGCTGGATGCAAATGTGAGTTAATCTCTTTTTACTAACTTAAGCTTCCAAAGGTGCCAGCCTGCTGTAATCCACTTTTGCGTTTTCGATGTGTTTTATTAAAACTGTGAAAAGGTCTGGACTGCTTTACACTCTTTACTCACTGGATTTTAGTGAATGAGTTGGAGGAGTTTGGAGATTTTGATTAGGATTAAATGCTGTAAGCTAAATTCCTGCAGAAAAGCAGAAAAAATTAAAGCTGGAAGATTTCCAGGAATGCTGATGTGACTGAATGTCAGTCGATCATTTGCCATTGTGTACAGCGAGATGAAGGCAGGTTTGCACAGATGCTGGTTAAAGTCTGCTAAATCAAAGCAGTTGAAGATTATTGGATGACATTCAGTTGGAAATCAGGTCAAACATGAGGTTGAAAGTCAGATTTGAACGTGAGGCTGAGGTGCACCTCAAACCTAGAGCTAGGCTTGGTGAGAGGATTCTTGTGTTTTGAGAATCCTTTTTTTTCCTGAAATGGCCTTTGACTGAAAAAAAGAACGGATGTCAAACACCCCCTCAATAAAAAAGCAAACAAACATTTCAGCCATTAATTCTTTATCATTTCAACTCTGCTCTGGTGCTCTGAGGTGATGCTTTCATTATAGATAAGGTGACTCCACAGAACTACCACAGTGGAAAAGAAAATGAAAAAAAAGGAAGAAACAGTAGAAATGCCACTTCTTTCCTTTAAAAATAGAGAATAAAAAAGACGAAGTAGCTTCTAAATTTAGGTGTGGCTGCCTTCTAAAGTGGGAGGTTTGCTAAGAAGTATTCCCTGGGGAATGCAGGAAACTAATGGAAAAAAGGAAATGGTCGGGTTTTTTTGCAGTAATGTGTGGAAAGATATTTCCGTTCGCTAAATGCTTTTTTCTCTGCAGACAGCAAAACAAAAAAAAGCATTGTAAAAAACCCCCTCTGATGAAAATTGTGTTTTTACGATGTTCTTGTAGCATTTTTCCGATGATAAAGGACACGTGTTGAGAAAAATATTTATATTTATATATATATATAGCTCGGTTGGTAAGGTGCAGGACTGTCATGCTGGAAACCCGGGTTCGATTCCCACGGCGGAATGAACAATTAATGGTGATTAATGGAATGGAGCAATTACCATAGCAATGGAAATAAGGGCAATTAACACTGACGGGCAATTAACATCACCCAGTGAGGGTCCTTGGGCAATGCCTACCTCACTATATGAGAGACAATGAACCACATGTCATACCGGCTCAGACGTCGCCCGGCCAAACAAGGTCTGCGTCAGGTGCTGGGGGACCAGAGCACTCTGATGGAAAGTGGGCTACTGGAACAAGACGGAAATGGACTAGGTGCGAGAACAAGGATCTGTTAGGATGCTACTACTCAAGTAATCCAACCCAGAGAAGTTACATGCAGAGAATGTGGAAATAATGGATGCTTCGAAACCCACAATCAAGGCTAACTGCCAAACAACTGGTAGCCCAATGCTCAAATATCCACAAACGCCAACTCCTATCACAGCTTGAGATTGAAGTGATACAATACAATGGCAATACCACGGGAGAGCCAGAACAACAGGTCAGAGAGGAGGTTATACCACACTCACACCCTGAGATTGGGTACACAGCCCCAACAACCACAGTTACGCTGAGCGAGGCAGCAACTGACCTGAAAAACAAGATAATGTCTACAATGAACACTAGGCAACCCCGACACCAGCTACAACTGTTAAGTGATGTACTGCCTGAAAGTCTACTGGAAACTGTGAATGAATCATTGAGGGCAATTCCTACCACAACCATCACAGAAACGAATGAACTAGTTTACACTTCAGCAGCAGTGATCCTTGAGATGCTTGGCTATAAGAGCAACCATGGAAGAAAACAATACCCACCATGGAAGCAACGGTTAGAGGCCAAAATCAAGGCAACTCGGAAGGATGTGAGTAAGCTGACAGAGGCTCAAAGAGGTACAATGAGAAAGCAAGTACCTAAGAGGTACAGCCAGATGCCCATACCTGAAGCCCTGGAAACTGCCAAACAAAGGCTCCTAGCCTTGAGTAGCCGCCTAAAGAGATACACAAGAGACAATGAAGCCAGACGAATAAACAGGCTGTTCGCAACTCAACCAGCGAAAGTGTACGTTCAGTGGCAAGGTCAAAACAGCCGAGCAGACCCACCAAGGCTAGAAACTGAACATTACTGGAAAAGTATATGGGAGAAAGAGACAGCACATAACAGCAATGCCCAGTGGCTGGTCTCTCTGAGAGAAGAACATAGCAACCTCCCTGAACAGAATCCAGTAACCATCACAGTGGCAGACATCCAAGAAAGAGTCTCAGGTATGAAGAACTGGACAGCACCGGGCCCTGACATGCCTAAGATACATGCCTACTGGCTAAAGAAGCTTACCACACTCCACGAACACCTGGCAGCACAAATGAACCAGCTACTAAGAGATGGGACTCACCCCGAATGGCTAACGGAAGGGCGAACGATCCTGATCCAGAAGGATCCCTCAAAGGGTGCAGTCCCATCCAACTACCGGCCAATAACCTGTCTCTCCACAACATGGAAGCTCATGTCAGGCATCATTGCAACCAAGATAAATAGGCACATGGATCAATTCATGAGTAACACACAGAAGGGCATTGGTAGAGACTCCAGAGGAGCCAAACACCAACTCCTGGTCGACAGAACAGTCGCCCAAGACTGCAGGTCACGACACACCAACCTGTGCACAGCCTGGATTGATTACAAGAAGGCCTATGACTCAATGCCACACACATGGATCACTGAATGCTTGGAGCTGTACAACATCAACAGGACTCTAAGAGCCTTCATAAGAAACTCAATGAAGCTGTGGAAAACCACCCTTGAAGCCAATGGGAAACCACTTGCACAAACTTGACTGTTTGTATGGTGTTTTGGGGGTGATGTGCGGTGCCATTTTTCCTCCAAACATGTTGCGTCTTATGACATCCGAAGAGTTCAATTTTGGTCTGATCTGACCAGAGTATCTTCTCCCAGAATGTCATGGGTTTATCCGAATGTTGTGTCGCAAACTCCAAACAAGCTTCAACATGCTTCTTCTTCAAAAATGGAATCTTGCGTGGTGTGCATGCATGGAGGCCATGGCGGTTGAGTGCATTACTTATTGTTTTCTTTGAAACAACGGTACCTGTTGATTCCAGGTCTTTCTGAAGCTCTCCACGAGTGGTCCTGGGCTGTTGGAGAACCCTTCTGATGATTGTTCTGACTCCTCTGTCTGAAATCTTGCGAGGAGCACCTGGCCGTGGCTGGTTTATGGTAATGCCGTATTCTTTCCATTTCCGGATGATGGCCCCAATGGTACTCACTGGAACTTTCAGAAGTTTAGAAATGCGCCTGTAACCAATGCCTTCAGTGTGTTTTGCAACAATAAGGTTGCGTAGGTCTTTGGGCAGGTCTTTGCTTTTACCCGTCATGCAATGCTTCTTGTCTAACACCTTGCTGGTGAGAAACCTTTTTAAAAGGCATCAATCAGGAGTATTCCAGCTGATATTACTTTGCACTAATAGGGGGCAGGTTAACCTTCTGGATACTGACAAACTCCAGCTGCTTTCTTGGCTTGCCAGACCTTTTTACCCCTCCTTTTCTTCATTTGTTCAATACTTATTGTCATGACTAGAACACGGGATGGACCCAGATGCTGAAACCCAGAGGCGGAGACAAATAGGAGAGTGGTAAGTAAGATGTTTAATAAAGTTCTTGAATTGGTTCCTGGTGAGACTGTGGGTAACGTGGCTGGAGATCTTGAGGAGAGCTGTGGCGTGGCTGGAGATCTTGAGGAGAGCTGTGGCGTGGCTGGAGATCTTGAGAAGAGCTGTGGCTTGATGTGTGGCGTAGCTGGTGAACAAGAAGAGCACAGAGACTGTGGCTCACGTTCACAGGTGGCATCTGAACAGGACGGCTGTGGCTTTGCTGCTCAAGGTGGTTAGATTCAGGTGAGGTGAAAACCTGGAGTGCAGAAAACAGACAAAGTTAACTCAGGACTAGACAAGGGGCCAGGCGTAGTGAGCTTCTGGAGACTAAGCACCATCAGGGTTAACGGACTGGCGAAGAATGATGAAGCTGGGTCTCCTTTTGTAGCAGGTGGCTTGATGAGATGAGTAGTCACAGCTGAGATGAATGAGCAGCAGAGCTGGAGGGGGAGGAGTCTGACAGGCACCATGACACTTATTCCCTGTGCCATTTCACTTTCTTACACATAACTTCATTTATGGACATAAATGTTTGGATTTCTTTCTATGTGTGCATTACTTGGGTTGATGCCAAAATCTGGTGAAAATTTTGTGTCAATAGCTCGATTAGAAATATGTTTTTTGAGAGAAATGTTGACGTGTTCAATACTTATTTTCCCCGCTGTAACTGCTGAAACTTTCTCTTTGTTTCTGTGGACCAAAGATGATGACTTCAGTCTTGTCTAAGTTTAGCTGGAGAAAGTTGTTTCGCATTCAAGGACTGATCTGTCGGATGCAATAACTGAATGAATCCGCTGCCCCATATTCACCTGCTGTCAGTGACACATAGATCTGAGTATCTTCTGCATAGTTGTGAGAAGATATGTTATTACTGCGAATTAACTGCGGCAGCATGTTGAGGTTGAACATAAGGGGTCCCAGGATTGATCCCTGGGGCACACCACAAGTCAAGGCCATGCAGTCTGAGGCACAACTCCCAAATTCAACAAAATATTTCCTGTCTTCTAGATTGGACTTGAACTAATTTAGAGCAGAGCCAGAAGTGTCAACACAGTCTTGGAGTCTGTGTAAAAGGATCCCATGATCAACAGTGTAAAAAGCAGTGCTCAGGTCTTGTGCAGGATTGAGACAGTGACTTTGCCAGCATCAACGTTTAGGCGGCTGTGTTTAGTTACCTTGATAAGACCAGTTTCTGTGCTATGATGGGATCTAAAACCTGACTGGAAAACATCAAATAAATTGTTGATTAAGAGAAAATCAGTGAGCTGTTGGTAAACAACTCTTTCAAGGACTTTTCCTAAAAATTGAAAATTTAAGATTGGGCCTGTAATTGTTCAAAACTGTGACATCAAGATTGCTCTTCTGCAGTTTTTAAGGCCTCAGGAAATGTTCCAGATTGAAGCAACATGTCAAGTATTTGAGTAATTGGTGCTGACCAAATGTTCAGTACACACTTTAGAAATCTATTGGGTAACACATCAAGGCAGCATGTAGACGAACTTGGAGAGTTTTGTCAATTACAGGTACAAAGTGAGTCAGCTTAGAGTGACTAGGTGGGTGTTGGGTAGTTATTTATGTTGTGGAGTTCATGGTTCTTTTAATACCCTGAACCTTGTCATTGAAAAATACATCAACTCAAAAACTGCAGAGCCAGTTTCCTACACGGGACGTGCAGGTTGAGGTCCCTGGCCAAGGGCCAGACCTTCTGACCGGGATGGTAGATGGGAGCGGGACGCCTCCGGCGGTCAGCAGCTGTTTTGACCCTGTCCCGCTGTCGAACCAGGACCTGTCAAGCGGCCGCCCAGATGCAACGGCAGCAGCGGACCAGGGCGTGGGCTGACGGAACAGAAACCTCAGGTTCGAGAGCAGCAAACGGAGGAGGCTCGTAGCTGTAGACACACTTGAAGGGCGAAAAGCCTGTGGCCGAGGTGGGTAAGGTGTTGTGGGCGTACTCCACCCAAACCAGGTGCCTGCTCCATGTCGAGGGGTTCTGGGAGACCAAGCACCGGAGGCCAGCTTCCAGCTGTTGGTTGAGGCGTTCAGTCTGGCCGTTGGATTCCGGATGGTATCCTGAGGTCAGGCTGACCTTAGCACCGATGAGCCGACAGAACTCCTTCCAGAACCGGGACATGGACTGAGGCCCCCGGCCCGATACAATGTCTTTCGGGAAACCATGGTATCTCACTATTTCACCCCTCTGCGTCTCCAAATGGCAGTGTGAGATCTTCCCAAGGGTGTGCTGCCTCCCTCCTCCTCCACGTGAGCGATTTGCTGGTCTGCGCCCCGATGAAGACCTGTGGTGGCTGTGGCCAGTGTTTTGCCGCCTCCGCGTCGTGAATTGCGCACCTCCGGCTCCAAGCCTTCCTCCTGCCTGCACCTTGCAGGTTGCGCCTAAGTGTTGCGGACCTTGCGTCTCTGGCTTCGACAGCAGGCCAAACTCAAACGCCACAGGCTCCACGCGCTGGCTCCAACAGTTCTCTTGCTGCAGGCTGTGCCCAAGCGTCAGGAACCCCACGAGCCGCCTCCAACAGTCCTCCTCCTGCCCCCCCGCCGGCCGCGCACTGGTGCTCTATAAGAGAATAACAGCCTCCTTGCTCTGTGTGTGACCACGCCCTCCCACACAGGTGTCCTTCATCCACCATCAGCAAGTTGTGCAAGCAGTCACACTACCTGCTGACAATAGGAAGGGGTTGTAAGAGTCCCATGCGAGTGAATCACCCTTGAGCGTAGGTTTGGAGGAACAAACAGGCGATTCCTCGGGCACCTACTGGGCGTCTGCACCCCACTGTTAGCCTGCCTTACCTCTGATTCTATCTGCCAAGATACCGCTCCAACCACACAAGTCAGCGGAAGGATGGGTTTAGGTTCTTTGGCAACAGGCACGGGTTGTATCGAGGAGACAGGTCATGCGGCTTGATGTTCTTGGACCCCGGCCTGTAAGAGAGGGTAAAAGAAAAACGATCAAAAAACAATCGCCAACGGGCCTGGCGAGAATTGAGTCTTTTTGCGTTACGGATATACTCAAGATTTTTGCGGTCAGTCCAGACCATGAAGGGGTGCTCAGCCCCCTCCAACCAGTGCCGCCACTCCTCCAGAGCCACCTTGGCCGCCAGCAGCTCCCGGTTGCCGATGTTGTAATTGCGTTCTGCAGAGGAGAGACGCCGGGACAGGAACGCACAGGTGTGCATCTTCCCATCCTGCTCAGACCGCTGGGACAGGATGGCCCCGATCCCCTCATTGGAGGCGTCCACCTCCACAACAAACTGACGGTGCGGGTCGGGGAGAGTAAGCAGCGGGGCCGATGTGAAGCGGCGTTTCAGAGTTTGGAAAGCGGCCTCAGCCGCAGGCGTCCATTGGAACTGCATATGTGAAGATGTGAGGGCATGGAGGGGCGCAGCAATGGAGCTGAAGCCCCGGATAAAGCGTCTATAAAAGTTCCCAAACCCAAGAAACTACTGGAGTTTCTTATGGCTGTCAGGAGACGGCCAGTCCCTTACTGCGCTGACGGTGGCAGGGTCCATCTCAACTGTCCCTGCAGACATAATGAAACCTAGAAAGGCGGCCAGGGAGAGGAAGGTCTGAAACAAGAGGTGGGTTAAACCTTCAAAATAAAACAGGAAGTGTCACATGAGACAACATGTGACGGACAGGAACTTGACGAGACATGACAATCTTGTTGTTGTGGGTTTGGTATAACCAGAGTGGCACAATCTCTGCAACGCGGTGGAGGTGAGCCCTTGACACGTCAACTTGTCCCCCATGTCAGCTTAGTAAATCCAGCCCCAGGATGCAGTCCTCGTAAATATCAGCCAGCCAAAATTCATGCTTAAATTTCTGGTTTCCAACCACCACCTTAACAGTCTTTCTCCCCGCTAGCTGGGTCCACTCACCCGTCATTGTCAATAGTTCTGTGTCAATAGGTGCCCAGCCAGCAGAGTCAGGCACTGTCCCCCTGCGTAGCAGGCTAATGGTTGCTCCAGTGTCAACCAATGCCCTACAATGATAATTCCTAACACTGCACTCCACAAACAGTCCCTGTGATGTCCCACACTGTCCCACTCCTGGACAGAGGGGTGTCTGGTGACAGGGCGAGGGTTCCTCTGTAATTCCTCTGTAGACTCTGCTTCATACAGTGCTGCCCCCAGGGTGGATGGCCTCGCCAGCTGAACATGCTGGTGCAGACCTTCCAGAGCAAGTCCTCTGAGGAAAGCTTGGAGGCTCAGTTCCTTCACTCCTGTTGAGGAGTACACAGTACAGGATTTCACATTTTCACATTTTCTAGGAGTCTTAGTGGCCATAGGTGGGACTAACCCCCAGGCGTGCGTGTGTGTGTGAAGATCTTTTGGAGATGGTCACCTTAAAAGTAGCTTACACATCAAAAAAGTGAGGCAACTCCTGTCCTAGAAATTGACAGTTTTTGGGTTCTTTTCTTTTGGCTAAAAACAACATAATGTGCATGTTGGATGTCTGTTTTGACAGAGAGGACCAGAAATGCTAATGGTAAAGAGACGTGTTTGTGATGCCGACTGTCTACTTGCACAAATGTCAACAAATCCTTCAAGGCAGTATGCAAGAAACAATAAAAACACATTAAACCATACTCAGTGGAAACAGACGCCATCAGTGAGTTCTGGTACCGGGAAGACAGAAACTTTTTTACTGGTGCCATCAAGGAGTTTTTGTTCATTTTTTGTAGCAGGGGTGTTGGACTCTAGGCCTCGAGGGACACCATCCTGCTTGTTCTCTAGAAACTCAGCCCCACCTGCTATTAATTATCTAGATCAGGTGGGTTTTGCCAACAAGACGCAACAATAACAGGTTAGTTGGAAAACTATAGACCCTTGAGGACTGCAGTTTGAGACCTGTGCTCTGATGCAGATGTTGTTGGCACACACTTCATACAAAAAAGGAATCTCTAGAGGAAATATATCCAGTGAACCTAAACCTTTTCCCACACCATGATCATATGTCATTTATTTTAAGCCTGAGAAAAAAAAGACAAAAACTACACCTGATAGAACTCAGAAACAATTTCCATCAAAAGTGGAAGAAAACTAACAGAAAAAAAACAGACAGACACTTTGTCTAGATATATTTTCAGTGGGGGGAATTTGAATAATTTAACTTTCGAACCCCTTTCTCAAGTCTAACCCTAACAAAGCATACAAACATTGTATGATAAAACTCAGCTTTGTCCTTATTTATAACAGAAAAATACAGCCAGCAGGTTGGGCAGGACCTTTAACCTCTTAAGATCCTAGCAAATATTTGAGCTAACCCTCCACACACACAGTCACAGCGCCCCAGTTAAGCTAAATTAACAACGGTAATATGACCTAAAATGCGATGTCCGTACATGTAGATGCCAGGACTTCAGAGGCTTTAATAGAGATGAATTTACATAAAATTTGTCACAAATTTGGCAGAATTTTAATTGTTTTAAATAACTGTATTACAACTTCACTTAACTTTGTATATTTTTTCAGTTTACTACCTGAAAAGGTATAAAAACTACACATAATAATGGCATGCTTGAGATAATTTTTGTATTAAAATGTATAAAAAAACTTCAAACTTTTAGGCTCACTATTAAATAGAAACATTTGCAGAGTTCCTTACAAACAACAGCTCTAGAATTAGATTATTGTCACATGAATAAGGGACTTTCTATTGGAATTTGTGTTATCCTTTTTGATTTTGCATGACTGGGCAAAACACATTTTGTAATAATCTAACACATCTTCACTTAGATTCTGACCAAATTTTGACACAGTTCTTACAAAATATGCGTTTGGTCATAGACTCTTTTCGCCATCTGTAATAACACTTTACCGATTTTTGTTTTTTGTAAAGCATAAACTGATTACTGATTAATTTGGAGGTTACTTACTATTAGTAGTGTTCATTGATTCCTGCAAGTTTTAGAAGTCAAAAAGTCAAAATGCGAGTCTTAATGGCTTAACTGCATCCATCAAGATAATCTTTGCCTTTTAAAAAAACAACAAAAAAACAAGTGAACTCTGATCTGAAACGGTGACAACAAAAGTTTATTGCTCATAACAAGAAAACAAACTGTTCAGTAACTCACCTTTTGTATTCAACAAAATGTTATAAATAAATATTCCCAAAATTTTTAAAAGGTAGAAATTCTGATTGTATTAATTTCTAGATTAGAGACTAAATCAGTCATTTTGGGTTAATTTTTGTTTACTATGTAAGAAGAAGCTTTATCACAGACTAAAGGTCCATTTGCCACAGTATACACAAAACAAATAAAAGACTTAAGAATAAAAATAAAACATTCATACAACTGTGGAAACAATAACTTAAAGTATGAAAACAGTAAAATAACCTAGTATCACAAACTTAAAAAAAGATTAAAACTACTGCTGACTAAAAAAAATGTAAAAGTTTAAAAAAGGCGACTGTACCAAAACCTCCAAATAGGGGAAAGTGCTGTACCTTACATTGGTGAAAGCTAAGATGATTTTGTTATTTGAAGCATTATGAGGATAAATCAAACCATAGATAAAATGTCTTAATAAAGCTTGGGGAGTATTAACTCTCTTGCACAAACAAACTGCTTCCGCTGCACCACAGTGGCTGTTTTAATAAAATCTTTAGGGCATCATTATAGGCAACCTGTAGCTTCCTCATGCTGAATGCCCTATAATTTGTCCACAGGTGGGCAGTATACAGTGGTGTGCAGTAAGTTTTGAATAGGAGAATTTGAGGATTTTCAGAGCATGAATAAAACCTGTCTGCAAGCGAGTTTGCCTGGGCATATAAAATACACCATTGTCTGTGGATATCATAGAAATCTTTAAGTTTATCGTTGATGGACCGAGATATTTTACTTGTGACAGACATCAAGAATCAGAAAGTTTAAAAGCAGGAAAATTCAATGCAACATCATCACAGCACTTTTACTGGAATTGTATAAAATATCATTCTCAAAACCAAATTCATAACAGACATTTAAAGGTTTTTGCAATCCTGAGCTGCTGGGGCCAAAAACAAGTAAGTCATCTGCATACATCAGATGATTTACTTAAAAACCACCAACCATGCAACTGGTATTACACGCATTCAGATCCTTAGACAGGTCATCTATGTACAAGTTAAAAAGAAGTGGAGATAAAATACTTCACTGTCTTACCCCAATAGGAACACCAAACAGTGATTCCCCACGACCAAAATTTTCTGATGGGCCTACCAACCAGAAGGCTAGTAATCTTAAAATATATCATGATACACTCAAATTTTTCATTTTCATAAAAAGTTTGGTGTGATTTACCCTGTCAAAGGCTTTAGATGCGTCAATAAAACACGTAAGTACAGATGAATTATCTTGTCCGTACTTGTCAACAATTTCTTTTAACGGAAAAATGCAAATGTCTGTCCCATGTTGAGCTTTAAAACCAAAATGATTATCAGCAGATCAGGTAAAATCATAAATTGCT
The DNA here is from genome assembly GCA_023969325.1 of Oryzias curvinotus. NCBI lineage: Eukaryota > Metazoa > Chordata > Actinopteri > Beloniformes > Adrianichthyidae > Oryzias > Oryzias curvinotus. The sequence continues at coordinate 22,249,102 of CM043706.1, forward strand.
TGTGATAAAATTGTTTCCAAAACCTTTGAGAGGACACAGGCTAATGCTATTGGTCTATAATTGTCTATGCGGTCAAGCTTGCCTGTCTTGTTTTTAACAACAAGCACCAACAATACAAATGTCTCTTGAAGACACAAAATGTCACAACTTTCCATAAGTTTGTCTACAACTCTGCACCAAGCCTTTTCCGCTGAGCTCTGACCAAGGCGCAGGCCACGGCAGTTGTATGAAGCAACACATATTGTCATTTAGCATGTCAAGGACCTTGGACAGCAACATTGCTCCCTGCATTAAGTGAAGTGCTCAGTCAAATTTGAATTTGTTTTGATAAACTTTTGTTTTCATTAGCGAAAGTCTTAACTTGTTGGAACATTCATGATGCTTGTTGTGACATTCATGAAGTTTAAAAGCAACACCAACTCTTCTAACAGTACAACACTGATGGGAGTTGGGTAGGGTAGGAAAAAGCACCTTTTCACCCTCCAGAGGGCTGTTTTATGCCTGGGAAGGTCCAGTAATTTCTTTGAAGAACTCTCTGATCATTTCAATCTTATCAGAAAAGGGTACAGTAGGTCCAACACAAGAATTGAAGTAAAACTCAGATGTTAAACAATAAAAATAAAATAACAAAATGTGCGTTTAAGAAAATGTGGGACACTTATAAAATTACTTTTATGCCTTGAAAATTAACATATTTGCGTATGTTATGTTAGACAGGTTGTCAATCATTTTTCTTTCACCGAAATGGCTCTAAATCTCAGATGTGTATGTTTTTTTTTTTTGGCTGCAAAAAAAGGATTACCTGGGTAAACAAGACCATTACCCATGAGGGTAAATCAGTTTCTAAAGATAGAAAGTAGAACAGAAGGTAAATATTAGCAGCTGACACTTTTACAGGCTGAATCATTCTGTTGTAGGAGCTCTAAGGACAACAGATGAGCTGCTGAACATTTACCAGGCTTTTCCTTTGAGACTGTTAACATGCTATTCAAAAATTAAATTATTGTGTTTTAATCAGTTTATGGATGATTGATGAGTTCTGTTTAATGGTTGGGCCAGTTTTTCAGCTCAGTGATCATTAAGACCTTAATTCTTCTCTGATTTCATTGAACTTTAATGTATTAAATAAATACACATTAACAGTTGTTGAAACATTCAGAAATCCTACATTGGAGCTAAACATTTATTGATCACCAGCCTTTCAAAATAGCACACTCATAGTGGTTCAAAATGTTCGATAAACAAGTAAAAAGGCTATTTTATGTTATATAAAAACAAGTTGTCTTAAATCATAATTCTAACCATGAATAAAGAAAAATAATAGTTAATATGAACTGGCATCCTAATGTGACAAGCCACCTTGTGGTTAATTGTTGAAATGACCTCGCTTCAGTTATTTTGGTTTTTGAGTGCACAATAAACCAGTGATTTAGCTTTAAAGGATTATAGCTAGGATTGATTTTTGGAGTTTACAAGTTCAATTAGTATTGTTATATATCTAACATTTATCCCTTCAATGGCTGAATTTATTTCAAGCTATGAAAAAAAGCCACCTATGTTTTTGAAGGAAGTCTGGTCATCCATGCTTAGCCCTTGTGCTATCCTATGACCCCACCCTTACATTGAAGTGTTCTCCCTACCATGACAAAGGTGGATAAAGGAGAAGAGGATTTCATGCAATCGATGGACACCAGTGAAAATCACAAATCATTAAAGAAAAAAGGTTCAGTGCACTGGCTAGTGGGTCTAGATGACTCAACTCCCAATGTTAAAGTGCCTAGGATAGCACAAGGGTTACACGGCTGTCCTCTGTCATTTTGGGGCCGAAATGGTTTGATGTATGTTTGCATTAATAGGCGTCATGGGGTAACTAATGATAGTATAAGGGGCTATTTTCTTTTCTTAAGTTAAAATAAGCTAAATTTGCCTCTAAAGGGAAATTGTTTTGTGAATTATTTGATCTTTAAAGCAAATAAACCCTATGACAGATCACATGAAGGCTTCAATGTGCAAACCTATTTTGACTTTAAATTGGTAAAATCATTATGTCATCGTCAGAACACGTGATGAACCCAGTTGCTGTAACCTGGAAGGAAGAGGCAGGTAAGCGGAAGGCAAGTAATGAGTTTTCTTTTGAAGGGGCCAGCGGATCTTGCGGAGTAATGAGTCTAGGTGACTTGACGGAGCGGTGGCTCAGACGAAGATCAGGTTTTCAGAGTTCGTGGAGAGGACTCGGTTCAGTCGGGACGCTGGACCCAGATTCAGGATGAGACCGGAACATACTGTCAGTGGCGAGGCTGGATTTACTTGGCTGTGGCGAGAAGGCTGTTCTTGGCTGTGGCGTGGCTGGAGTTCTTGGCTGTGGCGTTGCTGGAGCTCTTGACTGTGGCGTGGCGGGAGTTCATGAGGAGCGTCAGAATATTCAGCTTCTGCTCGAGATTGTAAAGGACTCTGGTGACTCTCGGGGAACGAATGACCTGTGGTACAGCAAAACAAGGTTAGCATGGAGCAACAAGACAAGGGGGCCAGACATACTGTTAAACAGACTAGCCACTGTTAGGGTTTAACGGACTGGCGAAGAATACTGGAGGTGGGTCTCCTTAAGTAGCAGGTGATGAGATGAGATGAGTGGTCACAGCTGTGAGTCTGGAGCAGAGCTGGGAGGGGGAGGAGTCTGACAGGTCACCATGACACATTATAGATTAACATGTTTAAAAATTGATTACATGGGCTCAGGTGTGGGGTGGTTTGGTCAGGGAGATTGAGTGGGGGTCTGGCTTGGCTTGGGGGGTGGTCTTTTTGCCTGTGCTAGGGGGGGGCTGCCAGGGGGCGCTGCCCTGGGGGAGGTCCGCCTGCGCTGGATGGGCTACCCATCTGCACCGGGGGCTGGGATCACTCCTTCCCTGGCTCTGGGACGGGGCAGGGCAACCCTCTTGGGGCCTGCGGTTGCTCTGGGTGACGGCTATCATGGCTGCAGGGTCTGGGGGAGGGCCGGAGGGAAGGCTTGTTGGCCCTGTCCTGGGGGGGGGGGCTGCTTCATTCCTGTTAAGGCCTGACCAGGGTTTTCCCAGGGGTGGTGCCTGGGGGCAGAGGCCTGGCCTTGCTCCAGGGAGAGGGGGGGGGGGGGCACTTTCCTGACTCCTCTCTCTTTGTGGGGTGGGGCCTGGGGGGATCAGCGCTTTGGGGGATGGGACCCATGGGCTGAGGAGACCTGGGCACAATGCCTGGGGGCCTGGGTAATGGCTGTTTCACTACCGGGGGACAGTCTACCAGCTGTCCCCAACTTACCCTCTTCCTCATATAATCATTTATTAGGGTGGTGGGGGGCGGGGGGGGGGGATTGTCAGCCTGCGATGCACCTTTGGTTAGGAGGTACTTGGCAATGATCCCCCTCCCATGGTTGTTGTATGGAAACAGGACCCTCCCCTCTCAGTTTAACTGCACCTTAGACTGTCTACATGTCTAAGGTCGCTCCTCCTCCTGTGCAGTTACCTGGATCTCAGCTGTTGTCTGTTTCTAATTTGTCTTTTTGTATTTAGGTTTCTGTCCCTGTGTTTTCAGTATCGCAGTGTCCTGTTTGTTCACTGTCACTGATGATTGTTTCCTCGGATATTTCGAGTAAATCTTCTGACTACTCAACGTTTGGTTTCGAGTCCTTCCTGCATTTGGGTTCTTCCGTTACGAGCTGTAACATTACACTGCGACCATGACCAACCCAGCAGGGGTTCCCGTCTTGGGGACTTACCTGGATCATCCGCTGAAAGAGGCTCAGCCGCCGGTGAAGAGTTGTCTGTCCTGGCACGGGAGAGGCGTGGTTTCAAGTCTAGTATGCAACAACTCCATGATCGCTTCACCAGGCTGGAACATGTTCCTTCGTCTCCGACTCTGCTTCGTTAAACCTGACTGGGTCATCCCGAGCCATTCGATGGAACAGCTGAAGACTGCCGGGCCTTCATCACCTCCTGTCACCTTCACTTCGACTTCAAACCCGACGAGTTCCCCTCCGAGCAGAGCAAGGTGGATTTTGCTCTGAGCTTTTTGACTGGTCGGGCCAAACGATGGGGATTGGCAGAGTGGGAGCGCGGAGCTGATCTCTGTCACTCTTTCAGAGCGTTTTCCACCCTACTCCTCATGGTGTTCGACCCTAATACACCCCACAGAGCTGCCGCTTTAGAGCTGCTTCACCTCCAGCAAGGGGCGCGCAGCGCCTCGGCCTACGCCATGGAGTTCCGGACTCTGGCTGCCAGCACCCGCTGAGCAGACTAAGCGCTAGGGGACGTGTTTCTTCAGGGCCTCTCCAGCATCCTCAAGGATGAGCTGGCGGTCAGGGAGATCCCAGAGGACCTGGAGGAGTTGATTGATCTAGCGGTGCGTATTTATCGGAGGATGCGGGAATGGGGTAGTGAGCGACGCAGCAACACCAGCCCCCGCCCGCCGCTTCCTGTGAGTGATCCACCGCCCCATTACAGCACTCTGCGCCAAGAATTCGTTCCTTCCCCCGAGCCCATGCAGCTGGGAACGGGACGTCTAACTCCCGCTGAGCGACGGCGCCGCTGGACTTTGTTTGTACCGTGGACAGTCTGCACACTTAGTGCGCGACTGCCAGGGAAACGCCAGCAAGGAGGGAACTGGTGAGCCATACTTCCTCTTTCTCTTCACCCTCACGCCCCTCAACCAAGGTGTTGATGATTTATGCAGGAGCCCAGAAGGAGCTGGAGACTCTTATCGACTCTGGTTCAGATGTGGACTTTATTTCTCACGAGTTGGTAACCGAACTTAAGGTTCCTGTTGAACATTTGTCTCCTGCTATGCTTATTCGTGCTATTAACGGGTCTGTCATTCATAATGTGTCTGCACATACGGTTAATATTCAAGTAACTGTGACCGGTAACCACACTGAACTACGTAGTTTTTATGTTGTTGACTCTTTGAAACAACAGGCGATCTTGGATTTCCCCTGGTTGTGCAGACACACTCCACATATTGACTGGACTTCTGAACGTGTATTGTCCTGGAGCTCATTTTGTCTGTTGAATTGCTTAACTGCTGCCGCTGTTCGCTCCTCAGTTAAAAGACCTCTTCCCGAACCTCTGGATCTCAGAGCTGTTCCTTTAGCATACCATGACCTAGGTTCAGTCTTCAGCAAAGTCCGGGCCAAGTCCCTCCCCTCACATCGTCCATATGACTGTGCCATTAATCTTCTTCCAGGGACACAACCACCTAAAGGACACATATATCCTCTCTCACGTCCTGAGCAGGAGGCTATGGAAAAGTACATCCAGGAGGGTCTCCAGGCCAGCATCATTGGTCCCTCTTCTTCTCCTGCAGGGGCAGGATTTTTCTTCGTGGGCAAACAAGATGGGGGTTTAACATCACTGCTCGGAACACATACCCTTTACCTCTCTTACAGACTGCCTTTGATCAGTTAAGAGGAGCCCAGATCTTCACTAAATTGGACCTTCGAAGCGCGTACCATCTAGTCCGTATTCGAGAGGGGGACGAGTGGAAAACTGCCATTAGCACTCCTAATGGTCACTTTGAGTATGCCTTTTGGACTTACGAATGCACCTGGCGTTTTTCAGTGTTCGATCAATGACGTGCTCAAGAGCGTTTTAAATAAGGTCGTGTTTGTTTATTTGGACGACATTTTAATCTTCTCTCCAGATCTCGAGACCCATGTGCAGCACGTCAGAGCCGTACTCCAGCGCCTCCTTGAAAACCAGCTATACTGCAAGGCCGAGAAGTGTGAATTCCACATCACGCACACAAAGTTTCTCGGCCATGTGGTTTCACCTTGACTGTGCTTATGGATTATGACAAGGTTAAGACTGTTCTGGAGTGGCCTGTTCCTACCGGGAGCAAATAGGTTCAACGTTTTCTATGGTTTGCCAACTTCTACAGGCAGTTCATCAGAGGCTTTAGTGATGTGGCTGCACCCCTGCATGGACTAACATTAGCTAAGGTACCTTTTATCTGGGAAGGGGGAGCAGATAAAGCGTTTAAAAAGACGGTTCTCTACAGCTCTTGTCCTTACTCAGCCTGACATCTCCAAACAATTTATTGTGGAGGTGGATGTGTCTGAGACGGGAGTAGGGGCTGTTTTGTCTCAGTGAGCGTCTGATAACAAAGTCCATCCCTGCGCGTATTTCTCCTGCAAGCTCACTCCTGCAGAAAGAAAATACGACATTGGGAACAGAGAACTACTTGCTGTCAAACTAGCCCTTGAGGAGTGGCGTCACTGGCTGGAGGGTGCGGAAAGACCATTTCTTGTGTGGAAGGACCACAAGAATTTAAAGTACATCAGGATTGCCAAACACTTAGGCCCTCGCGAGGCAGGGTGGGCTCTGTTTTTTGATCGTTTCTCCTTCACCCTCTCTTATCGCCCTGGCAGCAAGAACACCAAGCCAGATGCTCTGTCTTGTCTACGTCAGAGAGAGGAAGGTGGGGACTCGACTACATCCAGCCCCATTGTTCCGTCTCATCTAGTTCTGGGTGCGGCGCGCTGGTCCTTAGAGCGCAGGGTCAAGGCTTCAGTTTCTCATCCTGCAAATATTCCTCCAGGTTGTCCTGCGGAGTGTCTATTTGTTCCCTCATGTCTCTGTCAGTCCATTTTAAAGTGGGGACATTCCTCCCATCTAGCCTGCCACCCTGGAGTTACAAAAACTGCCTTCCTGGTGGCCCAAAGATTTTGGTGGCTCACTATGTCATCAGACATAAGGGCGTTTGTTTCCCCGTGCCCCATATGTGCCAGTGTAAAAACTCCCAAGACTCCCCTTGCTGGGTTTCTTCAACCTCTGTCTGTACCCTCCAGGCACATTGTTTCTGATTGTGGACCCCAGTTCATAGCTTCCTTCTTGAGGGAGTTCTGTAAGCTGTTGGGAGTTAAGGTCAGTTTAAGCTCTGATTTTCATTCTCAGACCAATGGCCAGGTGGAGAGATTCAACCAGGATCTGGAGACCACCCTGCAAGCGATGTGCTCAAAGAACCCCAACACCTGGTCATCTCATCTCTCCTATTCGCAGAACTCCCTCGTTGGCTCCACCGGTTTTCTCCCTTTCAAGCAGCTCACGGCTACCAACCACCTCTCTTCCCTCACCAAGAGCAGACGGCCGCGGTTTCAGGTCCTGCAGCATTTGTGCGGCACTGCCGTCGTTTCTGGGACGGCATTTGACACCAGTTGCTGAGAAACCATGGGGAGGTTCACCGCAGTTGCTAACCGCTGGAGGACGGCCGCTCCTGAGTACAAGGTGGGAGATAGAGTGTGGCTCTCTTCCACAGATATTCCTCTAAAGGAGGTGCTAGGAAGCTGATACCCCGCTACGTTGTGGGAATCATTAATCCTGTGGCGGTCAGGCTTGATCTTCCCCGCACTCTCAGAGTTCACCCGGTTGTTCCATGTCAGTAAACCTGCGAAAGACTCACCTCTCCAGCCTCCTCCTGTACCCCCTCCTGCACCTCGTATCGTGGATGGTGGCCCCGTCTACGCAAAACGGAAGCTCCTCACCTCAAGAAGGGTTTTCCGGGTTGAACAGTGGACTGGGAGGGCTACAGCCCTGCTGAGCGTCAGTGGGTGCCGGGTGCCATGTCCTTAACCCGGATTTGATCGCCCGTTTCCACAGAGACCACCCTGATCAGCCTCGTCGGGGTCCGTCTGGGAGCCGGACTTTGTGAGGGGGGATATGTCGTGATTACAGCTGGCAGCTGCACCCCCTCCCTCCTCCTCCTGTGCAATTACCTGGATCTCAGCTGTTTCTAATTTGTGTTTGTGTATTTAGGTTTACGCCCCTTGGGTTTCAGTGTCGCAGTGTCCTGTTTGTTCAGTGCCACTGATGACTGATTCCTCGTATATTTCGAGTAAATCTTCTGACTACTCAACGTCTGGTTTCGAGTCCTTTCTGCATTTGGGTTCTTCCGTTACAAGCCGTAACAGGGGGGTGCTTGGACATCACTGCCAACAAGCAGGAGATGTCTTCTTAGTGCCCTACCAGCCAATTTAAACTGCACATTGAGATTTAGGGCCCCTTGGTGGGGAGGGTGTTTGGAGCTCTAGATTGCTGGCTTTTTGTTGGTTTTTTTTTGCTTATTTTATGTGTTTACTGCTCTGCACAGATGCCATGCAGGGTCGGCATTCAACAGGTACGCACTACTTCACATTGCAGACTTGCACCATTTTAGATCGCACAATTGCGCCCCAGTGAGGAGAGGGCTCCACGCTAGGCTAAAAGCCAGACCAACTTGACTACTTGACCACTGTTACCCAGCCTCCTGCTAGCCAACGTGTGGCCCCTGGAAAACAAACTGGACGTACTAAGACCCAGGACGAAGACACAGCGGGAAATAAGAAAATGGTATGCTATGATTTTCACAGAAACTTGGCTCTCAGAAAACGATCACAGATTCCGCTGTTCAGCTAGAGACACACTCCATTCATCGGGGAGACCGGACCCCCTGCAGTATGCATACCGCCCCAACAGGTCCATCTCAGATGCCATCGCCGCAGCACTGCACACCTCCCTCCCACACCTGGAGAATAAAGACTCCTACTCTTCATTATACTCTTCATTAGCCGTGGTTACATGTGCAAAATGTCTTGACTGGATTAAAGGTCGGATTAGAATTCAACTGTGGACATGGGCCCAGAAAAACGCTTTCCGATTAGAACGAACTTTCACATGGTCACACTTTTGGTTGGAATGAATCATTTGGGCATGCGCAGTAGTGTTGAAAATACCGAAAGAAGAAACGAGTCCCACTGTAAGCAAAGTGAGCTGCCATATACATTTATGCAGCAGCACGGTAATATACGAGATGATCTTCTAAATGTGCTTTTATTAATGTTATGAATATTATGAAGTGCCTGTTCGCTCATCATTTAATTTTTAATCCATGTGGTAAGTGCTTTTTTTTGTGGAAGAGAGGAGCTGGAAGAAGCCCGGGTTAGGAGAGGCTAACACGCACTATCAACATTAGCCTTGTTTGATGAACACAAAATCCATGAGGGAAATGCTTCAATGTGCATCTTGGCTGCATGTAGATATGTGGAAATAACATCAGCCTTTATTTGGTCAGGACATAACTGGAAACACAATTCCACGCAATTGTTTGAACTGTTTCTAAGGACTGAGTGGCATTTCTGCTTTGAAAAGCTCACACACTGCCCCAAAGCCGCTGTGTGAACTGGCGGTCCGAGCTCTGCTCGGACACACGGTTCTCCTGAGTCCGGCAGCCGCTAACCCAGAGGGGCGGGTCAGAAGCCTCTCCCCCGGAGCGCACACATATCAAAGCACCACCGCAAACACAAAGCTAGAACTTCGGCTGCTCTGCTCACAGACACTGTTCAGCGCGGAGCAGCTGGTTGGTCCTGTATGCGCTCCAAAGCCTTCTCTGAAGCCCCGCACCTTCTATACGTGACGTAAACCAGAGCAGTAGTGACACACAATCGGAATGAACTTTTTACATGCAACACGATCAGATCAACAATCGGCATAACCCACCTATCTCGATTGGATTGGTGGGTTAGGTGTAATGGCCCAGTGGGCAGTTGTTCTCTATCTGCCACCCTGCGGGTGTTTGGGGGGTTCCTGACTGCCACTGCTGCTACAGCGGGGGTCTTGGTTTGGTCTTCCGTTCCATCATCCACCTCAGAAGAACATAAACACTCACTCGAGCACAGGTGCTATCTCACCTTTATACAAATAGTTTGCGTGACCAAATGAAATATTTTACACTAATTTGTCTGAATGCATAAGTATGCGTGTGTGAATATTAGTTGTATTGTGTACATAATAATAATAATAATAATAATAATAATAATAATAATAATAATACATGTTGACATGTGAATATTTTTGGAGCCAACAGGTATGTTTATAACATCTGAACCTAACCGTAGCGATTATAAACATCCAGCAACTTGTTGCTTTATTCATGGTTTAACCCCCCCCCCCCCATAATCACCCTCCTACCCCCCCCCCCCCCTTTTTTTTTCTTTTTTTTTTTTACTTGTCCTGTCCAACTGCTGGGCAAAGAGATGAGAGCTGAAGGCCTCTTGTGTTGGACATATTTTACTTTAACAACTGGGGTTATGAATCTTCAGACAAACCAGAGGTATTTCTGAATAAACCCCTTTTGTAATTGAGGCCAAGCTTTATTAATTTCAATCATATTTGAAAATCTTTGATGTTGGACCGGACGGAAAAGGAAAGGAGGGAAGAAGAGAGAGGGATGTTAAAGGCGGGGATAGGAGGGTGATAATAGGAGTGTGGGGGGGGGGGGGTAGAACCATGAAGCAGCATAAAGCAATAAGTTTACTGGATGTTTATCATTACGGTAAGGTTCAAGTGCAGTACAAATCTCAAAGGGCGGGGCCTGTCCACACACACACTCAAATGCCATCAACACACCTGCTAGCTGCAGAAATGTCCACCTGTCAACATGTACACAAAACATGTACACAAAACAGATAGTGTTCACACACCCACACCCATGCCTTTAAACTAACTGGTGTGAAATATTTCATTTAATCACACAAACTATTAGTGTAAAGGTGAGCTAACACCTGTGCTCAGGTGAGTGTTTATGTAATTCTAAAATGGATGTTGGAATGTGAAAAGAAGGAGTGGGAGTGCCTAGCCCCCCCCCACACCAAGACCCCACCGCAGCAACAGCGGCAGCCAGAACCCCCCAACGCCAGCAGGCAGAGAACCACTGCCCCCCGGGCGATTACATCCGCAACCCAGGCCAGGGCCAGCAGGACCACCACGAGGCCCCCAGAGCCAGAGAGTAGGGAGGCATGGGGGGAAAGAGAGCGCCGCCCCCGCCCAGCCAGGAGAGCAGCCCCCCCGCCGCGCCGGGAGGGCCCAGCGCAAGGCCCCACCCGAGAAGGGCGCCCACAGCCCCAGACGAGCACCCCATCACCACCCAGGAGTTCTGGGCATGCCCCAGCCCCAACCCCAGGTACAAGCCAGGACCCCCCAAGGGAGACCCGCTCCGCGCTCCAGGCAGCCACCCACCTGGCCCACGGTTAGTCCAGGAAGGAGCAAGACAGGGGACAGCCGACCCCACCTGGGAGGGGGGCACCCCAGGGAAAAGGGGGGCCCACAAGTGTTGTTGTAAACAAGGCCCGACCAGGCTCGGCCACAGTTGGAAATTTGGCGAGGCCCAGCACCCGGGGGCAAGGACCAGAACCCACCCCACAAGGATACGGACACCCCCAGCTCAGGTGTAATGCGACCCCCCCCCCCCTCCCCCGCGCAGAGAGAGTACTCCGGGCAAGGGAAACCGGCACCCGGAGACACGGCTGCCGTTGCCAAGGGCCCAGTACCCGCCACCAGGGACGGGGTAGGGGACAGATGGACCTAGGTCCCACCTACCTTGCCAAATGTGTGTGCGTGTGTGTGTGTGTGTTTGTAAGGGTGTGTGTGTGCATGTGTGTGTGTTTGTGTTCGAATGTATATTTTGAGGAGTAAAGGTGTGTGTACTAAGGCGGTGCAGTTAAAATTGGCGGGTAGGGCACAGAGAGGACATTCCCTGATTACTCATAGTAATGTCCCCTCACCCTCCCCACCAAGGGGCCCTAAATATCTAAGGTGTAGTTAAAATTGGCGGGTAGGGTGCTAGGAGGACATCTGCTGCTTGCTGGCAGTGATGTCCAAGCACCCCCCCCCCCCCCCTACCAAGGGCCCTACATGTCTAAGGTGCAAATAAAACCGAGAGAGGAGGGGCCCACTCCATACGGCATCCATGGGAGGGGGTCCACTGCCAAGTAGCCCCCTCCCCAAAGTGCATCGCAGGCTAAACCCCCCACCCCCTCACCCTAATATGAGATTATATGAGGAAGGGGGTAAGTTGGGGACAGCTGGTAGACTGTCCCCCGGTGGTCAAACAGCTGTCCCCCATGCCCCCCAGCATGGGGCACAGGTCCCCCAGCCCCGAGGTCCCATCCCCAGAGGCACCGACGCCCCAGACCCAGCACCACCACCCCACACAGAGAGAGAGGAGCCTCTCTAACATCACTATCTCTTCTTCCCTCCTTTCTTTTTCCGTCCAGTCCAACACCAAAATGTTACAAATATGATTACGATGAATAAAGTTTGGTCTAGATTACAAAAGGGGTTTATTCAGACATACTTCTTGCAATTCAGAAGATTCAAAACAATCTGTTGTTAAAGTAACATATGTCTAACACAAAAGGCTTTCAGCTCTCATCTGTTTGCTCAGCTGTGGGACAGGACAAGTTTAAAAAAAATTGATAAAATGAAAATCTGGAAAAATATTTCACAATTTGTCAATATTTCTCTTCATATGTGGTAGTTTTTGAGATGTTTTAGCTTTTTTAAATGTTCTTTTTTTTTATTTGGAGTAAAGTAATACCTGGAAAACATTTGAAACCATTTTAAGAAAATCAGCTTTGGCAGACAGGCTAAAAAAGACCCAAAGGAGGGTAAAAAACACTCAGTTGGAAGTGTGTTCCCTCTCAGATTGTATCTCCTCTCTTTTCCCCTCTGACAACCCCCTGCTGTCCGCAGATAACAGGGCGAGGGTTCAGACAGGGGGAAGACAAAGAAGAAAGGAGATTTTTATGAGAAACTGTGACCGGCGATGACAGACAAAGGTCGCAAACTTCCTTCTCGCAGACTAAGCTCATCAAAAGCTGTTCTGCGTGTGTTTATGCGTTTCTCCAGTGGGTTTTTGCCTGATTTTTGTCTGTTAGTATCCCAGCTGCTTTGTGTTTGTGCGTGGCTGTATCTCCCAGAGTTGCCTGCATGAAATGACCGTAGATCATTGGCTGACATTAGAGTTATATGAGGACGACCACTTGCGCACCAGAGATAAACCCAGACATGAGAAAGGAGTCAGATTGTGAAACGCTGTTGGGCCACTCAAACTGTTTCACATCACCTCCAGTTTGCTTAATCCTCAGACTTTCAAAGATGTTTTTTTTTTAATTAGATACATTTAAAGTGTTTTTCAATAAAAAAAACCCTCAAATATTTGCTTCCAAACATTAATGTCAGAAAACCTAAATGTTCCTATGAGTAAAATTCTGTTTAGACCGTGGGAGAGACTCTATATTTAGTGAGGATGTTTTGTCTGACCTTTTTTAACCTGACATACTTTATGACGTTTCTACTGCAAAGAAATCTTCGTTGATGTCCGTTTTGACCAAATATTAGAATAACAAAATGTTGTTTTTTTTTATTTGAAGCCACTTTGTTTAGTTGCTGTTCCCTTTCACACTACTGTTGCTTTGACATGCTCCCCAAACTCTCAACACAACAGATTGTAATTTTGTGCTGCTGTGTCATGTAATTGGCTGGTTACCTTTTTTTTAAGATGGAAGACTCTGAAAATCTGCTGAGTTTGGTAACTAAGTCATGGTGGCTGGAATTGCAGATTTGGTGCACATCAACGACAAGCAATACAGACAAATCCTGGAGAGAAGCAATGACGCAAGAGATGTTTGAAGCCCCAAGAGAGATTAGCTGAGGCACAGACTAAATGCTTTGCTAATCATCCTAATCTTTTATTTAAAACTATGTGAAGCTGCAAAATAAAACTAAAAACTCACTTTCTGTGTTAAAATTAGATTTTAAAAAATGAGTTTGAATTAACCCTTCACCACCAGAGCTGTAACTCCAGTGTTGCTGTTCTTTTGACTATTGTAACTCTTCAACCATTTACGCAAAAAAAATGATTCTGTCAAGATAAAAGTGGCTTAATGTAATGTGTTGCATGAATTCGATGATTCACATTGATTGTGTAAATAGTTAAAGAGTTACAGTATGTCAAAGAGTGTTTTTTGGTGTTGGTGGTGACATTCCGGGTGTTAAAGGGTTAAAAAAGGTTGTCAGGTCAAGACAACAAAGCAAGAATTCATAAAACAGATTGAAAGTTTGAAAAAAAAAGTTTCAGCGCTTAAAATGTTTGAAACATTTCAAGAAAGAAGATTTTTAGGGAAGCGTATTGTATTCTGAGATTTCTGTGTCAGATGCCCTTCATACCCTTCCTGCACCCCCTCATGGCCACATAGTTAGGCAGTAGCGCAAAGGGTCTTACCCAAGGACCCACACTGGATAAAGCGCATCAGGCCTCCTAAGAACAGAACTCTGATTTCCCAGCTGAGCCATCCAGCCACTTAAAAAAAAAAGGTAAAAGAAATTAGAAACAAATACACACCTGTTTTTTGATTGTTTTTTTATTTAATACAATACGCTTCCATAGATTTTAAGTCCAGATGCCATGACTCAACTTCAAGACATCACCTGAATAAACAAGAATCTTCACTAACCAAATATGAAATATTCCTGGGGGTTTATTGAACCAACAACCAACAATTTTTTTTCTCCCAAGATCATCCTGACCAAATTCAGAGACATTTCTGCTAGATTTCTTGGAACAACAATGTATATCTTCTTTAAATCCAAAATATATGTAACACACAGAACAGCAGCATGGGGTTATATAAGAGTTTATTCTTATCACATCTTATTGTTATCATGTGGAAGCATAGTGCTGCAGATAGCCTCCACTTCTGAACCTCCAGGTCAATATTATAACTATATTATTGGCCTCAATTAAACTGACATTTGAAATTTCGCCCTAGTCTGCTATTATCTAATTTTGAACCACAGCAGACGCACAATTATCTGTGTGCAGCTACCAATTTGCAATTTATCCTTATCCCTGCAGCTTGGAGGAGTGATTTTATTTTTTCATTATTTTCAGAGCTATATGAAAGCCCTCCTGCTTATTGTTTTGCAGATAAACCAGAGCAGGCTTCCAGCTAAAGATTATTCAATACTTTTTTTATAACCTTGGTAAAATATTTTTTCTTGCAATTATGAAAAATTCCCGTTCACCAGATGTGTCCAAAAATATCTCAGAACTAATAATTACTCAGTTGTGAGCCTTATCTGACTTGGTGCAGGTGTCAGACCACAAACATGGCAGCTTTAACACATTATCCCAGCGTTTAGTCGGCTTCCTTCTATTTATACAGCTGATGACCCTGTTGCCTTAGTTGAAAGGCCCTATTGATGCTCCAGCATCAAGGAGCATGACCATGAGAAAGTCAAGTAGAACAAACACACGTAGCCTCAGGGCGACTCATGACGTTGTTTCTCATTCAGTGGCTGGTCTGTCTTTCGCCAAGTGCTTTGGGCAGTTCAGATTCGGCCCACGATGCCCCGACACTCACCTCACTTTAGAAACTCACACGGAGGGCTGGAAAACAGCTGGTTTTGTAAAATTCAGAGGCAGATGCCAACATTGATATCCAGAAAAAACAATGCAAATAAAACATCTTTTTTTTCCTGCAGCAGCTACTTCCTCCCCCTTCTTGTGATAATGACCTTGTGTCAGTTTACCACACTCTGAACCCTAAAGGCTGATTTCCACTGGTCCATTTGCGTTGCGTCTTCGTTGTGTTGACACACACAATAGAACATTCACTTATCAATCGGAATGTTTACATTGCCTTTGTCACATCTGCGTCTGACATCTGCCTCTCCGTACTGCAACACAAGCTTTACACAGGAGTTTTAATTCCAGACCGTTGACATGTCAATGTTACGTAAAAAGCCAGAGAACCGGAAACAGGTCTGGGTTTCAAAATAAAGACTTCCTTTGTACTTTCAAAACAAAACTTCATCAAATTTTATTAGATGGCATGGGGTCTGATTGCCAAAGTTTAGGATGCTGATAACACGGGGGTGGCAGGATAAACCATTCCTCCGAAAGCCAGGGGGGAGGGGAATCGGACCGAGATGCAACAGAGACACTAGCATGGGCAAAATATCTTGATCGGATCATTGGTTGGGTTAAAATTCAACCGTGCACATGGGCCCAGAAAACATTTTTTCCGATTAGAACAAACGTTCCCATGGGTCATACTTTCGGTCGGAACAAATCATTTGGGCATGCGCAGTAGTGCTGAAAATACCGAAGGAAGAAGAAGAAGGAAGAGTCCCACAGTAAACAAACCTTTGCTGTCATATACATTTATGCAGCAGCTCGGTAATATAAGAGGCGATCTTCCAAATGTGTTTTTATTAATGTTATGAATATTATGAAGTGCCTGTTCGTTCATCATTTTATATTTAATCCGTGTGGTTGCTGCTTTTTTGTGAAAGAACGGAGCTCCCAGGAGAGGCTAACACGCGCTAACAACATTAGCCTTGTTTGATAAACTCATGCGGGATAAGCTGCAGTCTGCATCTTGGCTGCACGTAAATATGTGGGAATAACATCAGCCTTTATTTTGTCGGGACACTGACTAGAAACACAAAACCACGTGATTGTTTGAACAGTTTCTAAGGACTGAGCGACATTCTGCTTTGAAAAGTTCGCACACCGCCCCAAAGTCGCTATGTGTGCTGGAAGTCCGAGCTCTGCTCAGAGACACACAGTTCTCCTTACAGCAGCTAACCGAGAGCGGCGGGATCGCAGTCACACAAACAACAAAAAGCACACGTAACAAAGCATCCTCCCCTCACAAAGTTATTAATCCAGCTGCTCTGCTCATAGACACCGTTCGTTCGGTCCACCCAGGGCTCCAGACTAACTTTTTTCACCAGGAGCACAGTGGCCCCAAATTGAAAATCTTAGGGGCACAACCAGAAAATTTAGGGGCGCATACCGTAAATCAACATGCTAACCAAATCTACTAATTTCCACTGTATTATTAATAAATACTTTAATAATAGATGCAGAAATTACAATGTGCTGTTTCACATTCAGTGTCACATTTTATTCTGCACTTTTGAAGATGCAACAACAGGTAAACTGACAGAACCATCGCTGTCATGACAGTACAAATAGTAAAGAAAACGGAGGGAAATTCATCTTGGTGACACCAAATATGTGCAGCCAAGATGCACAATAAGCGTGTTTGAGATCACCCAGGTGGACTCAACGCTGCACAGATCACCTGGTGTGTGAAATATATTTTTGTTTTTGCTCCAACATCACCTGTCAATCATCACAAAAATATCGCGAAAAAGGGGTGGGAGCAAGGGGCAAACCTACCTGAACACAGCTGGAAATTTAGTACTGAACTGACTGAAAGCTGCCCTGAGGACTACAAAACAATGCATTATGGGACATGTGTCCTGATGATTTTTGTAGTTGAGTATTTAATTAAAATAATTTAAAATTACAATTCATTAAAAAAAGGCTACATACATTACAAAACATTAAAATAGTCATAACATATATAACACAGATCACACTAAGGGGGAGAGGAATATTAAAACTAAATTGAATGTTAAGGACAACTCCAACTTCCTGTTGTCCTTCAGTCTCGCTGCAGATTCGCCTTCATCTCACAGCCCCCCCGGCCTGGACTCCCCAACGATCCAGGCGAGGTGCCGGTTCATCTCAAGCACATCTATCGTTGCATTTTCCCCACGTATTTTCAGTGTGTCTAAAACGACTGTTGTTTTTGCTCGAGTGTGTTCAATGTCCAAGCTCCCTTAGCTGTCACGCATGTAGGTGTGGGACATTTATTCTCCTCAGCTGACCCGACTCCCGCGGGAGCGGTGTGCTGCCGTAACAGCCGTGCATAAACCGTTTGATGCGCCGCCGTAACCGTAACCAAAACTTAACCTTCCTCCGGTTCTTTGTGACCCAGAGAAAAGTTCAGCACGGACTGCATGTATTTAGAAAATTACGAGCGAATAAATACGTTCTAAAAAGAAAAGTAAGGAACTCCTTAATGTGGTCCAGGGAGGGAGGGGGCTGTCAGGTGTCCTGCTTTAAAGCCATGTCATTGTCCCGCCCCCAAGAGTCATATACCCCACTGTGATTGGTTGGTCAGCTCCGTGCACGACAATGAAAAAGTGTCATCCATTAAAACTGACGGGCTGCAGTAACATTAAACTTTCATATTAAGGCAGGGGGCGCAAAATATCATCTTGGAGACCGCAAATAGCCGCGAGTGTGAGACCCCTGCTGTAGTTCTGGCACTGGTACACTAGCCGCAGGTCGGAAGAACGAATCAATAGTTCACTTACTCATAGCTCAGACGCACATGTCAGGTTGTGATGATATTTGTCTCTGTTTCCTTCCCACAGGATGTTAACGCGCGCTCGATTGTCTCTAGGCCCCTCCCCCTCCATGCATTTTAGTCACTTACAGCGGCGTTCCCTATTCTTCTCACACACAGTGAACGCCTCACAGACGGGCATCGCGCGAGTGTGTGCTCGCGTTTCACGAGTACGTGCGCGAGTGTGTGTGTCTGCCTGCGTACGAGTGAGCTCGTGTCTCAATGATTATTTAATTGATCATTGACGTGTCCCTTCCACGTTTACTGTATAAAAAAATACGTAGGGTGGGGGAGGCCAATTTACTGGTCGCGCATGTGCGACTGGATGTAAAATTCAGTCGCACACTCTCAAATTTTGGTCGCAAAATGCGACCATTTGGTCGCAGTCTGGAGCCCTGGGTCCACCGGCACACGGGCCAGGACCGCGTAGGGTCCCGCATCTCCCCGGCACCCCCCTCGTGAGGGGTTTAAGAGAGGCGGAGAGCCAGAGGGGCAAATCGGCGCGGCGCTTTGCACCGGGCGTCCGCAGAGCAGCCGGTCGGTCCTGTTTGAGCTCCAAAGCTTTCTTGGAGCGAAACACCGTCTATGCGTGACGTAAAACCAGAGCAGAAGTGACACACGATCGGAATGAACCTTTTACATGAACAACGATCAGATCAACAATCGGTATAACCCACCTATCTTGATCGGAAAGACATTTTGATCCGAAGGAGTCTGATCAGGGCAGAGTATTTGTAACGGTGTGTTTACATGACGCATTTTCCTTCCGATCAGGCATTCTTTCCGATTACTTTTGGCCATGTAAACGCAGCTAATGTAAACTAAATGACGATCATGAGACAGACTACACAACCCAACAAATATGCACTGCAGACCGACCAGTGTAAGTACGGGGTAATCCTACGTTGACACGAAGCATGTGATGCGCGTTAAAGAACATGCTAAATGAATGTGCTTTTAGTATATGGTGTTCAAGCAGACAGGGGATTCTTCTTTTATTCTACTGTTTACTAGCGCATGTCCACCACACACAGCTGACAGAGGCTTGGGACGAAATGTCAAAGTGAGGAAAATCTGCTGAATCTTGCTCCAGACTTTTTTCAAAGCTCAATTTGATATGGTTTCAAGGTTACTACAACCGGGGGTGGTAGTGGGGATAAGCTCCCACTCCCTATAAAAGCTCCCAATGGTGTGCGTCTCAAATAGCCTCTGACCACTCAGTCCAGCTCCTGTGGCCTTCTCGTGTGGCTTAGCAACCAAGCCCAAAATCGTTTCTACTAAAAGGGGAAGGGGCAAAGGCGGACCGCTGGCCCCTCAAAACCAGCTGCTTCAGGCAGGTGGGGCTCGCCAACCTCTGACAGTAGCTCACCTAGGAGAAGGGAACTCTGATTCCAAACCTCTGGTGCCTTGCGGCATACCCTCTCAGGGAAGGCTAAGGAAGTAAACCTAACATAAAAACATGGATGATTTATAAAAAAAAAAAATTCTTTACTGACAAGTTGTTTAAACATTATTCATTGTGGTCTATACTATTACACTGTAAGCCCGGAGAAGTTGAATTTACTTAAAAAATTTGAGGAAACCGGTTGCCTTAAAAATTTTAAGTAATGGGTTATGAAAACTTGAGTGGATTTAACTTAAATTCATGAAAGGGTAGAATTATTATTTTAAGTTCAAACTACTGAATGCCAAGTTAATTTCACTTACAATCTCTTGTAATATCAATTGCCTTGTCACATGAACTCCACTTACTATTTTAAGTTAAAGTAATACTAATACTAATACTTTATTGCATTTTCTAAACTAGAACGTTTAAATTAAGACAAATATGCAACACAAAAGTCTTTTTACTGTTTTATTTAAAAACACCATTATGTTACAGGGTTGTTGTCCCCTGCTTTAACAACCTTGAATCATAAGCCAGAAACAGTGTCAAAATGTGTCATTCATGCCCCAAACATTGCATAAAAACAAAGCACCATTATGCCAACAAAAACACTTCTTGTGCTCAAGCATGTGTACATCATTATTACAACAAATCACATAAAAACTGTATTATAACTTACACTCCTATTATGGAAATGTTTTCTATAGTCGAACACACATGACTAAAATATCTACTCTGTACATCTTGAAAATCCAAAATGCACCAAGATGCATCAGCTTTTAGTTGGTAATGTAACTAAAATACCACACTCATTTGAAATTAAATTTTATCAAAGCCTGTGTCATCATGAAATCTTGTGCAGAAATCAGTGCAAATACCACAAAACACATGTACCCCAAACCGTACACAACAGTAAACATTTTTTCATAAAAGTCCAACATTAAAAAACTGTGCCAAACAAATCTGTAGAACAGTAGAAGGGCCATGTCGAACCCCAATTTATGCTTCCACCTGATTTCCAAAGTTTGAGTTTTGGGTACCAGCTCACTTTTACCCAGTTTGATCATTACTTGCTGAATAAAATTGAAAGTGTTTTTCATGCACTTGGGGTAGTCCAGGCATAGATCAGTCCGAAAAGAACACAGAAGGTAGGTTGGACAGTTCATCCATCACCACAGACCCTTCCAAGACGATCCCTACTCTGGATGGGTTTAGCTGGGTATTTTCTTGACCAAGGCAGAGAATTCCCACTGGAGTTTCACTCCTTGTCATTTACATCCTATAATTGAAAGAAACGTTTTGACAAGGGGAGAACATAAACATGCCAGTTAGAAAATAGTTTTTGTGCACCAAAAATAACCTGTGACTGTTAATGAACAGCATTGTACAACATAAACCATACTGAAAGTAATTTATATTAAAAGGACGATATTGAATTTTTGTCAAATGCCATATTCAGATCTGTACACGTTGAAACACTTTGCCCAAAATATGTAGTTTACTCACTGAGAGTCACAGCCGTGCTGAATTTTTTATTTTTTTTCTCCCCTCAATAGAGCAACCTAACAAGTGCAATCAGAACTCCCCATTTGAGTTTTAGACCCAAAAACATTTTCACAAGTTCCGACAGTAAAGTTAAAAAACTGGGAAATTGTAAACGGATTCCTACAACTTTAGTTATTCAGAGCAATTTTCAACTTTTTCAAAAGGACTGGGACTGAAAGTGAGTAAACTATCTTTGCTCGGCCATAAAATAGAGCCTTAATGGAGACACTGATGCTGATCAAATAATTTTGAAAATGAATGGCAGTGTTCATTAACAGCTAAAAAGGAGACAAAAGTAGCATGTACCTGCAACATTTACAAAAACAAATTAACTTACAGAGCATGTCCTGAAGAAGGCAGACGAATCATCCACCAAGATGACAGGCAGTCACCGAAGACATGGGCACCTGATGTCTGTTGGCTCAGTGGTCTGCAAAATAGTGGACACAAGAGTTAAAACATATTCTGCTAAGGATACTCACATCAGGGTTTCCCATTCATTAATTTGTTGTGGCCCGTGTGTGTGTGAGCCTATGTGTCTGAGTTTGAGTGTGTGTGAATGTGTGCATGTGAGTGTGTGTGAGTGCTGCTGATCAAGAGTTTTGGTGTGAAGGCGAGATAAATGTACTTTTAGTGCATTGAGTGACTTAAATGTACATGGACATTCCTGATAGAAACAAGGAAAAGGCTGTGTTCTAGCATAACTTCCATGTTTTTAGCCTATAATGTTTTAATAGCTGTGCTTTCTTTTCACAGTTAAGAGGGCAATACTTACACTTCCAAAGCATATTTTTCAGAGGTGTGTATTCAGTTTGTTGCTAATATCAGGATACTGGTTTTAAAGGAATCTTTTCCTATGACCTGCAACACAATAAAACAAAGAAAATAAGAGACATGGGAACTTATATGAGCTACAGTGGTCTACTGCAACAATATACCTGTATTTTCAAAGTAGCTAACATTAAAGATATAATGTAATTGTTAGGAGTGTAACGTTATTGCTAATACTCAGTCATAATACGGTTGCAATTCACTTTCTATTAAGTGCTTGGAGGTAAAATATTCATTAATGCAAAACATGTCATGCATAAGACAATAATAAAATGAATGGTGGTCAAAGTCATTTACATTTAACGTTAATACTAGAGAAAAAACAATGCAATGTGGTCGCTAACACTCTTCCCACCGAGTGCGTGTCCCTCGCTCAGCGTGGATTTTTGGGAAATTTCCAGGGCACTGGATTTTGGAAATGTACAGTGGTGGACAAAATTGTTGGTACCCCTCAGTTACAGAAAGTCCACAATGCTCACTGAAATTACTTGAAACGTTCAAAAGTAACAATAAATTAAAATTGATTGAAAATTAAATAATCAAAATCAGCCATTACTTTTGAGTTGTTAATGAACAGAATTACTTAAAAAAAACAAACTAATGAAATAGGGCTGGACAAAAATAAAGGTACCCATAACTTAATATTTTGTTGCACAACCTTTTGAGGCAATCATCTGCGGTTTTGATATGGGCGAGGCGTGCGGTGGCCCAGGGCGGCATCCCATAAGGGGCAAAATTTTCGGCGCCCGCAGTGATACACGCGAGCCATTAATTAAGTCAAAGAGTAAACTGTCAGCTTTTATTTTGACATGCCTGCAGTAGCCAGCTCTTTGCGCTTTTATTTTTGACACAGGTAAAACTGATCATTGCACCAATGTCTTCATCCTCTCCCCTGTCCACACTTATGGTGCAAAAAAAAAAGAAAATGGATAAAATAACTAAGAGTGAAACAACTTAAATCAGCCACATGAAAAGGATTTAGGCAGAAGAAAAACCCGTGCACAGCCCAATTTCCACCAGAGCAGGCAATGGGATTATTTCCCACAATTCCCGCTCCAACACGCAGACTGCAATGTCAAAAAAACACTCACAGAAATTGTCACACATTGTGTTTTACATTTTTTTTACAATCATTTCCACGGTGTGTTAAAAGTGTTAAAAGGAGCTTAGTTGAAGCAGATTATATACGTCCAGTCCGCCACCAGAGGACGCCGTTCTTATTTAGTTACTTATTTGCACTGAGGATCATTAATGCAAATTAAGACAGCTGTGGATGATTGGTAACCTCTAGTGTGAATCACAAGGAAAACTAAAAAACAGAAGGTGAGAAGAACCGGGGAATTCTAAAATAAAATCCAAGTTGTCACATCTCACGCAATGGAAAAAGCATAAATGAGTGTACATCAGGCATGTCCAAAGTCTGACCCATGGGCCGTATGTGGCCTGCTTTATTTCCACTGCCTCACGGACTCCTGTCATAAAAAACAACCATATGCAGCCCCCAGCATTTTTAAAGGCTGCGTGTATGAATTTTTTTATTCTGATTGATGAAATGAGCTTATAAACCATTGTAAACCTGTGGCAACACTATCATGTGACCTTTTTGTGACAATAGTTCATTTTCTTTTAATGTTATAAGCGTTCAAAGACTGCAAGCCCTCACAAATATTACCCTCTTTGCAAAAAATGTGGACACCCCTGGTGTTCATGAGTGTTAATCTGAGTTTGGTTTTTACATTCTTTCCAGTCAAAGCAGAGCCAAACGATAACTTCATATTCAATTGTGATTTTATTCCTAAACAGGAAAAACAAATGTCGTGATTTTTGTTTTACATCTCTAAATAATAAAAGCAGTGTTCACTGTTTTTACTTTGAAAAGCAGGAAAGAACCTGACAGCCACTGATGGGCGTCCACCTCATGAAAGTGTAAAAGTACATGGCAGAAACCCTGTTAGGCGTTTAACCACCACCAGTCTCTTTGGCAAGTAAAGTTCTGGAATCATATGTTGGACCCCGAACAGCGTGGGAAACAGCTGCTCCACATCTGCAAACCCCCCCCCCCCCCCCCCCCCCACACACACACAGAAAAACCAAATAAATATTAAAAGATGTTCCATCTGAGTTTGAGAACACAACAAAGACAATCTGTTCATGCAACAGTAAATACTTGTAATTTGGTCAGCTATGAAGGGCTGAATGTCTTTCATCAGAAATCAATTTGCCTTTTTCTTTTCTTTAGAGGCTTTCACTGCCGTCTTTGATCCACCCTGTCTGGAGCACATATGTCCCACTTTCCAGAGCAGACCAAAAGCTTTTCTTTGTTTTGAGAAAAATTGAGAGGTGGCAGTTACCACTACTATGGCAAATAGTTGCATAACCATCCAACGCTGCCATGTGAGCCCTTTCGTAGTTTCTTATTTAACAGTCCTTTAAATGCACCATTTTGATCATGTGAGAAACATTTTTTGTTTTTTCGTCTTTTTTCTAATGCAATAACAAAGACAAGCTCCTGAGTCACTTTGCAAACTCAGGAAGATGCTTGGTCTCTTTTTTACAGCCTTTTGAAACCATCCTCATTGCTCTTAATTGAAAGTCTCATTCAAGCAAACAAGATGTATTTAGATAATTTTCTTTGGTCAGTGTATAGATTTGTTAAGCCTACGATCACCCGTATAGGTGATTTACCTGTATGTGCTGAGGGTGTTTGGATTGTCCGGGTCTGTGGAGGGTCATGGAGAGGAACAGAAAATTCTTAAAGGAAACACATGTGTGTCTTGCAGTTTTCTTGAGGGTCACCTCAAGAGACGTCATAAAAATGGAACATACAATTGTTGTGTGTGTGGTAAGTGTATTATGAAGTATTTGTAAGGATAATGTAAGTTACATGCACTTATGACTTAAGATAAGACAAGATAAAATAAGATAATCCTCTATTTGTCCAGCAATGGAGAAATTTCAATGTTGCAGCATTACAGATAAAAATAGAACAGGATAATTCGAATTACCTGCCAAATCTTACTGAAGTGCTTAACTTTTAGCTTTTCGTTCAGCAAGAGTTTCATATACACTCCCTCAAAGACATTGTCATTCCTGTTGCTGTGGGATACAGGCTTGATGAGAGGTAAGTGTCATTGTGCCATGCTTTAATTTCCTGGCACCACGCGGCAGCTGAATGGCACATTCCCTCTTCCTAATTCACACCTAAGCCGCATGCAATCGAGTATCTCAACTTCAAACATTGTTGCTGTTTGAAATTAGCATTCTGCAGCACATGTTGAAATAATCACATTCAGAATTGTGTCTTTCATTTATTAGTTGTCGTGCAATACCCAATAATCGAAACAGAGCTTTAGAGTCTTTATCTGGCATTTAAAAGATGACAGAAGAGGATGTTACTGTGTTGTGGTTTGGATTAAATCAATACCATTGGTTTGGTGATGAAAACCAGAGGAGAGTTTGGCTGTAGCCCCAAAAGCTGCACAGAAGGCCTTCCACACTTGCAAGGTGAACTGAGGCCCCCGATCTAAGACAATGTCCACAGGAATGCGGTGCAGCATGAACACGTGTTTGAGGATCAACTTGGCGGTCTCTGCAGCAAAGGGCAGTTTCACTGTAAATTGTAATAGCTTTCCTGACTCACATATACTTAGTTAACTTTACTCAGTAATATAAAATACATACTTCTTACTAGGTTTTGTTGAGTTACAGTCAATTGCAGGCTGAAAATAACAATTTACTTAATTGTTTGAGTGACGCTTACTTGAAACAAGCAAGTAGTAACAAAGGATGCAATGACGTTATTACTCCAGTGAGAGGCAGCAGTGCAATAAAGCGTACCTAATGTGCAGAAAGAAAACAAAGAAAAAGAAGCGGCACTGCAAGAGCATGCGTAATTTGCAGGTATCTCGGCGCCAATTCTCCAGATGTGGAAAGACGTTGACAGGCCACCTACGTTGTTATCCGGAGCTTTGTTACTTTTTTTTTTGAAAGAAAAAGAATAATAATAAGGTAAGTAATCAAGCATGCAACATTTGAGTGAATGTTTTTGTTTTACTGTCTGTTGCTAATTGTTGCTGAGCTCCTTATGTGTAACAGTTACCAGATAATTTTGATTTTATTCAGATCTTGAAGAAGATGGTTTGGCCTGGTATTTTTTATGTATTTATTTTTATACATATAAAACTATCAGGTAGCACAACGGTTCCTGGATTGACTAAAAATGTGTTTAATTGTTCCAAATACAATTATGGTTTTCTATTTTACCATTTTCCTTGATGCATTCCCATCTGTTGGCTTTGGTTTATAACGTTACAAAGCTGTTGAAATTAATGTTATGTAACAGTTTATGCAGAGATGACATTTGTGATTATTTTTGATATGTTTTGTGATTTCACATTAACATTATACTATTATTTTTGAATTCAGTAAATTAAGAATATAATACAAGCACTATAAAATGTTTCTTTACTCAAACTCAACTGTTTTATATAACTGCTTATATTCTGAGCCGACTTCTAAAATAAGAAAAATAGTAATGTTAAAAGTGATGTTAAACTAAGAAATCTTAATATCCCATGAAAGTTTTCTTTTCCAATATTTTTTTTGTACTGGCACAACATTACTGAAAGTTATCAGAGGAAACACTGTTTTAAAATGGTCTGTACTGAAGTCACACATGCATATTTATAGAACTGCGTATTTAAAGGTATATTTTCTGTAATGCTTGTAGAATATGCACATATTAAGGACTGTATTTTTAATTTTGCAAAGCAGAACCTGTTAATTAAATGTTGTTCTTTTTTTTTAGAAGAAGTCCTTCTGGCAGCTGCCTCCTGATTGGTCTTCAACAAACAGGTCTTGATACACTGGTGAGGACTTTATATTTTGTTAATATTTTGCTGACTAAACCAACTTAAAATATATGTCTACTTCAAATAATCTCTTGCAGATGCAGTGGAACTGTAAGCACTGTGTTTTTTCTGCAAACAAAAGAGGAATTTTGTTAAAACATTGTTGTCTAAAACATGGAGGGCTTCACTCTGCAATAGCCAATACCAGAGACAAGTAAGTACTTATTCATATTCCTTTTTCGACCATGAGAAACTGCATTCTGTTTAGGTTTGTCTTTAGAATTAGCCTGTTGCCCTGACCAAACATTAACAAATGTCCACACTGTCCCAACCATCAGTTTTTTTCTTTTTTGGTTGCATGTGTAGGTGTTTGCAGAGTTTAACAGGATAGTCACCACAGATCTGCAGAGTAACTTTTATGGTGCTGTGGATCGCTACACACCACGCTTTGTCACAATCTTCAAGTCCAAGAAAGGGACAGTTGGAGAGAAATTGGATGAGCTTATGCAGCAAATGAATGCAGGGGTGAGTTTACTGCAGCCTTAATTTTGTTTATTATTCTGTGACAGAATTAATATAATTAATGAAAGAATTTAAATCTTTGGAGGAATTAAGCTAATTTATTTCTACGGTATCTTTAAAGTTTCATGATCTTGAACTTGATCTCTTTTTTTTCCCATCTACTTCTAGAAAGAAGCTGATGTGACAGCAATGCGCACTCTTGTGCTCCGGGGCTTACCTATCCTGCTTGGTGATGATGCCAGTAACTTCTACAACACCTGCAATGTAAGTTCTCATTGTAAAAAAAATTTAAAAGGGTACTTCTTCCAAAAAATAAGAATCGTCATCAATTGCACTTCTGTGCTCCGAAAGTTGTTTGACCAGAAACTCTACTAGTTA
Source organism: Oryzias curvinotus (assembly GCA_023969325.1). Classification (NCBI taxonomy): domain Eukaryota; kingdom Metazoa; phylum Chordata; class Actinopteri; order Beloniformes; family Adrianichthyidae; genus Oryzias; species Oryzias curvinotus. Next base: position 22,276,661 of record CM043706.1, read on the forward strand.
CCAAAAAACTTTTTCATAATTTTTTTAAAGTATTAAAATAATACAGCATTTCTTTAAAAAATAATAAAACTACCTTTTTCCTAACTTTTGACCAGTAGTGTATTTGCTGGCCTTTTATTGAGACAACACTTAAGATTAATCTTGATTACATCCTATGAGTGCAGTAAAAAGACAAAGGCTCCAAAATCTGGCAATTCAGTGTAAGCTAGAAGAGTGATCACAGAAAATAAATCAGGAAAATTTTACCTTAATTTTCATAGCATTTATACAATACAAAAGTAAGTTCACAGTGCATTAACTAATGCTAACAAGATTTTAACATTTAACATACAAGATAAAGTGCAGCTTTACAAGTGCAATTCATTTTTAGTTCATGCTAACTAATGCAGTTAATGAATGTTAACTAATGAACCTGTAAGTATTACTAAATGTGTATTGTATTTGTAAGGATATTAAACAATCAACGTCAATTAAGTAAAAAAAAAAAATTAAGAAAAGTCCATGAAACAATTGATCTTATATCTGGTAATAATTGTGACTAGTAGTATAACACAGTGGGTCTTGGTCTATGGTGTTAAAGCATTTACAAATTGACAAACCTCCAGCAATTAGTTTAAAGAATGTTAAATAGAAGGACAAAATAGCATTCATGCAGCATTGCAGCACAAATGATCAAATAAAATGATGACAAAAGGACAAATTATAGGAAAATGTAAGGTATTTATTATCAACTTTATAATAAACTTAAATAAACAATATAGACAGACAGCGATAGATAGATAGATATGATGTAATACTGCAGATTTTCACATTTCCCTGTTGTAATATTTGTATTGTTTGATTTTATTCAGGCATGTGATGTTGATGGCTGACCACAAGTGTCCATTGGGGTGCTGACTGTTATTGATGAAGAAGAACCTCTCATCCCAAATAAACGTTACCTTGACCCAACGTGTCTACTGCAGTCATTGTGGAGGGAGGTATAGTACTGGATAATCTGCAGAATCTGCCTCAGGCAATTTGCATCTTGTTTGGTCTGTCTTATGCTTTAACTTTGAAGTACCCAAAAGGCATGATCAACACTTTCAACTTCATTCAGAAAGTGATGCTTGGTTCGGGACAGAACAAACTGCCACCAAAACTACAATCTCTGAAAAATCTCCTGTTGAGCTGAGATGTAATCAAATGTGCAAGAGTGATGATATTTGACATTTGATTAAAAAAAATGTTCTGACAGTGGAATAAGAGTAGTTGATAGAAAAAAAGGAAAACTAAGGCACTTGTTTAAAATTGTCAGCCTATTGGTTCTTGAGCAAGAGGCTACCAGTGTAATCGATGTGTGTCAGAGTCATTGCTTTTGGCACTTGTCAACTCGTTGGTTCTATCAAGTTTGGTCTGTGAAATGTTGTTGATTTAAAGTTGTTAAGATTCAAGGTATGGCCTTTTTACTTATATAGATTTTATATACATTTATTTAGATTTTTTTACTGCAAAATATTTTTGTTTTAAACATTTTAAAAACCTGACTGTTTGCATTATTTTTTACTCCAGTGCAAACTTGTGTGTACCATCCTTGTGTCAGTTGTTAAGAAAAATAAATATATTTACATTTGAATTGTATTATTGCCTTTAATTTATTTGTCCAGTTGCAAAATTTATATTTGAAAAATTGTGAACCTATTCTCTGTGATTTATAATAGATGATTGTTAGCACTTAAGTTATTTGAGTAACGCTTGCTTGGTTTTTTTAAGGCAATCGGTTTGCATGGTTTTAACAAGTAAACTGGATTGCCTTTGAAGTAAGGTAAACTTGGTAATTCCAAGTTGTCTGCAGAATACATCACCTTAGCACAACTTGCATAAATAAGTTAGGAATACTTACAAAGTGAATTATACTTGAAATTATTTAGTTGTTTAAAATAGTAATTCTGAGTAGTCTATACTAAGACAAGTACATCTAAAGTAAATGATTAAGTATACCAGACAAATTAGTTTTAAGTTACTGGAACTCTCTTGTAAGTGTACAATACTAGACAGGTAATTGTTAGTTCTACATACTTTTCCTATTTCACCTTACTTGGTTTTTTCAAGGCAATCGGTTTGCATGCTTTTTTTAAGTAAGGTTTACTTATTGGATTTTACAGTGTTGATTATTGCCACAAAATGGGCCGCCTTTGAGAAGCAGTCATGTCTACCGTCTTAGCAGCAGAGGGGGGTAACCTGCTACATAGAACAGAGAAATTGGAGACCACGGATGGGTCGGAATAGACAAGGGGTGCAGCTGTCCAGCTGGTGGTCTTTGACTGACCTTGTGTCAGATAAATGCATCTAGACATTAAAGAAAAACACAATTATAAACAACAGACCACAACAAGAATCGAGTTTCTCATGCATGAGGGAGAAGAAAACCAGTGTGACAGAAGACATTCTCCCTGTGCACCTTTTATTAAGACTTCAAGTGGGAGGTCACAATTTCAAGACACAGAGAAAAAGTTCATTGGGGGTGTCGTATAATGACCCATTTGGTGCATTCTAACTTCAAACAGTATTCCTTATCAACTCAGGACAGTGTGTCGTAAAACCCCCTCTTCCTAACTGGGATTGGGATGAGAAGCAGATGAACAAACACACAAAGCTTTCTAAAAAGGTAAAAAGGTCAATCTGAGTTAACATTTAAGCATACACATTTAACCCAATATATTTATACAATAGCCGCGTTTCCATGGGCAAAAGTAATCTGAAAGAATGCCTGATCGGAAAGAAAATGTGTCATGTAAACGCGCCGTTCGGAATACTCTGCCCCGGTCAGACTCTTTCGGATCAAACTTTCTTTCCGATCGAGATTGGTGGGTTATACCCATGGCCGGCCCTCCCTATACGCGAATTACGCATTCGCGTAGGGCCCCCGTCACCACCAGGGCCCCGAAGTGGCGAAAAAAATACATAAAAAAATTCCTAAATCTGGCAACCCATTTCATAGAGCTTCCATACCAACGTGCGCTCTAAAAAGAAAGTTGCCTGCACTTTAATGATCTCCCCCTTCAACACACCTGAACCAGTCTGGCAAATCAAATACTGACGTTACGCCACTCTTAGCAACGATTGGTCAACATCTTTGCATCTGAGCCTGGCACAGTGTGCATTTACGAGCGCATTTTGTTTCAATAAAGTTGGGAAAAAGAAAAAAACGAGCACATTTAGTCACACTGATCAAAGCGACAACAAGAGAACTTCACGCCACAGAGACTTTATCCATCAGGAGCTGAGAAAAGATGAAGAGCTCCAACATCAACCACAAGGTACGTTTGGAGGATGTTGGGGCCGTATTTATCACATTATCCAGTATTTCTGTGCAGCTGCGTGATTTACGTAAAATACTCATCGATCCGAGGTGAAGATTGCACATAAACGACCCCGTTTGTCATAATTTCCAATGGAAAACTCGAAAATAATTCTGAAACCCAAGTTTCCAAGAAGATGAGTGCGGACATGAGCTTCTAAAACGGCGGAGAGCAAAGAAAAGTAAATAATGATGGTATGAGGGCTGAAATATGTTTAACTCACGTTATCGTATTGGTTCATTGTTTTGCTAAGACATATTTAGAGCGTTCTGCATTTTCCGGTTTATGTCAGTATAAAAACTGCTTTTTATCTGTTATAGACAGTCAGGTAGTTTGACTTTTTCAACAATGTGTCTTAAAATCTTGCATTGGCATAAAATATGGAGAATGAAAACTGCCAAATACAAATAGGAAATAAATGTTCTCATTTATAAATGACAAACAAAATAAATGTACTAATTTTAAAATTATGAACATACAAAATAATAAATAAAGAAGTGTATAAATGCTTATATTTCCATTTATACTCAAATTATTGTTCACATTTATTATTTATAAATTAGTACATTGATTTTTTTATTTGTATTTTGGAGTTTTGGTTTTACATAGTGAGGATGTTTTGCACAGTTTCTTCTGCTCTCAAAAAGGATCAAAAAGTACTGGAGGAGGTACAGCATCCACATCCCAAGATGTCCCCGACATCATTGAAGATGCAATCTCTGGTCATTTTAATAGCATGTAAAATCATTAAAAAACAGTGTCTGCATAACCGCTTATGTTCATAAACAGCAGCTGAAGAGTATGGAGCCCCAAACTGTTCATAATTAAATGAATAAATATGACCTCATGCCAGGGCTCCAGACTGCGACCAAATGGTCGCATTTTGCGACCAAAATTTGAGAGTGTGCGACTGAATTTTACATCCAGTCGCACATGCGCGACCAGTAAATTTGCCTTCCCCACCCTACGTATTTTTTTATACATTAAACGTGGAAGGGACACGTCAATGATCAATTAAATAATCATTGAGACGCGAGCTCACTCGTACGCAGGCAGACACACACACTCGCGCACGTACTCGTGAAACGCGAGCACACACTCGCGCGATGCCCGTCTGTGAGGCCACTGCGTGTGAGAAGAATAGGGAACGCCGCTGTAAGTGGCTAAAATGCGTGGAGGGGGAGGGGCCTAGAGACAATCGAGCGCGCGTTAACATCTGTGGGAAGGAAACGGAGACAAATATCACAACCTGATATGTGCGTCTGAGCTATGAGTAAGTGAACTATTGATTCATTCTTCCAACCTGCGGCTAGTGTACCAGTGATAGAGCTACAGCTCTATCGTAGGGCGGCCGTGGTGCAGTGGTAGGGCGGTCGACTCATGATCGTAAGATTGCAGGTTCGATTCCCGCCTTGCACGCCCATGTGTCGAAGTGTCCTTGGGCAAGACACTGAACCCCACCTTGCCTCTGGTGGGAGGTTGGCGCCAGTGTTCGGCAGCGGAGCCACCACCAGTGTGTGAATGTGTGTGTGAATGTGTGTGTGCATGGGTGGATGGGTCTGTGACTGTAAAGCGCTTTGGGCCTTCGTAAGAGGGTAGAAAGCGCTATATAAGTATACACCATTTACCATTTACAGCAGGGGTCTCAAACTCGCGGCTATTTGCGGTCTCCAAGATGATATTTTGCGGCCCCCGCCTTAATATGAAAGTTTAATGTTACTGCAGCCCGTCAATGTTAATGAATGACACTTTTTCATTGATGTGCACGGAGCTGACCAACCAATCACAGTGGGGTATATGACTCTTGGGGGTAGGACAATGACAGGGCTTGAAAGCAGGACACCTGACACCCCCCTCCCTCCCCGGACCACATTAAGGAGTTCCTTACTTTCCTTTTTAGAACGTATCTATTCGCTCGTAATTTTCTAAATACATGCATTCCGTGCTGAACTTTTCTCTGGGTCACAAAGAACCGGAGGAAGGTTAAGTTTTGGTTACGGTTACGGCGGCGCATCAAACGGTTTATGCACGACTGTTACGGCAGAACACCGCTCCCGCGGGAGTCGGGTCAGCTGAGGAGAATAAATGTCCCACACCTACATGCGTGACAGCTAAGGGGGCTTGGACATTAAACACTCTCAAGCAAAAACAACATTAGTTTTAGACACACTGAAAATACGTGGGGAAAATGCAACGATAGACGTGCTTGAGATGGAGAATCTGCAGCGAGACTGAAGGACAACAGGAAGTTGGAGTTGTCCTTAACATTCAATTTAGTTTTAATATTCCTCTCCCCCTTAGTGTGATCTGTGTTATTATATATTTTATGACTATTTTAATGTTTTGTAATGTATGTAGCCTTTTTTTAATGAATTGGTATTTTAAATTATTTTAATTAAATACTCAACTACAAAAACCATCAGGACACATGTCCCATAATGCATTGTTTTGTAGTCATCTGGGCAGCTTTCAGTCAGTTCAGTTTCCAGCTGTTTCCGGGTAGGTTTGCCCCTTGCTCCCACCCCTTTCTCGCAATATTTTTTTGATGATTGACAGGTGATGTTGGAGCAAAAACAAAAATATATGTCTCACACCAGGTGATCTGTGCAGCGTTGAGTCCACCTGGGTGATCTCAAACACGCTTATTGTGCATCTTGGCTGCACCTATTTGGTGTCACAAAGATAAATTTCCATCCGTTTTCTTTACTATTTGTATTGTCATGACAGTGATGGTTCTGTCAGTTTACCTGTTGTTGCATCTTCATAAGTGCAGAATAAAATGTGACACTGAATATGAAACAGCACATTGTAATTTCTGCATCTATTATTAAAGTATTTATTAATAATACAGTGGAAATTAGTAGATTTGGTTAGCATGTTGGTTTACGGTATGCGCCCCTAAATTTTCTGGTTGTGCCCCTAAAATTTTCAGTTAGGGGCCACTGTGCTCCTAGTGAAAAAAGTTAGTCTGGAGCCCTGCCTCATGCAAATATACAATCAAACAATAAATCTCTGATAAATATATAAAAAGATCATGAAATTGTGAAAAACCTGCACACAGACTTTAAATGAGCCACTAAACTATTATTAGTATTCTGCTATAGTTATTTTATTAACTTCATCATTAATTATTGTATAATAATTCTTGTTTTTTAGCTGCAGAAGAAACTGCTGTCACCACATCTACTGTTAAAAGGGAAAACATTTGACTGTTTGACTTTTCACTGTTTGCTTTTATTGAAGTTCTGTCTCTTATGTTCCAGAGGCTCCAAGAGAGGCGTGTTTGGAAGAGGAGCTACTGGATCCAAAATTCTACCTACCTCAAATCCAATTGGTCCAGCTAAATGGCCAAACAAACTCTCTGATTTTAATAAGTTGGAGTTTTGTGAATGTCATTTGTTGATTGCCTAATATTTCATTAAAAAATATATATCTATATATATACATTTGTCATTCTTATTTTTTTCTTTGCATTTAAAATTGGTTTGGCACCACTTAATGTGCATCCAACATACAGGCAATAAATATACTGTATTCAATTCTTCGGCAGCAACAATAATTCATAAAATGTAGTAATAGAGAGATCTTCTTTACAATACAACAACAGTTGCGTTTTTTTAAGCTGCTGATCAGTTATAGGGCCCACAAATTAAATTTCGCTTAGGGCCCCCAGAAGACCAGGGCCGGCCCTGGTTATACCGATCCTTTATCCGATCGTTGGTCATGTAAACGGTTCATTCCGATCGTGTGTCACTTCTGCTCTGGTTTGCGTCACGCATAGATGGTGTTTCGCTGAGAGAAAGCTTTGGAGCGCATACAGGACCAATCAGCTGCTCTGCGGAGGCCCCGTGAAAAGCGCCGCTCCGCTCTCGCCCCACTGGCTCTCTGCCTCTCCCCCCTTCATGAGGGGCATGCGGGGCAGGAGCGCTTCGTTCCACTGGCACCCGAGCCCCGGTGCCAGTGGACCAAGTGAGCAGAGGAGCCGGATAACTTTGTCTGTGAGGGGAGGGAGGGATGCTTAGTTACGTGTGCGTTTTGTTGTTTTGTTATGTGTGGGAGAATTGAGACTGCGAGCCGCTCTGGGTTAGCGGCTGCAGGACTCAGGAGGAACCGTGTTCGAGCAGAGCTCGGGCTGCTAGCTCACAGCTTTGGGGCGGTGTGTGAACTTTTCAGAGCAGAAATAAATGTCGCTCAGTCCTTAGAAACAGTTCAAACAATAACGTGGATTTGTGTTTCCAGCTGAAGATCTGCAGCTTTTCCTCGCACGGTCCTGGATTTTGTGTCCAAAGGCGAATGGTGTTAGCCCGTGTTTATAGCCTGTCCTAACCCTTCCAGCTCCGTTCTTCCACAAAAAAAGCACTGACCACATGGATTAAATAAAACAATGAGCGAACAGGTGCTTCATAATATTCATTACATTAATAAAAAGCACGTTTGGAAGATCGCCTCGTATTACGGACCTGCTGCATAAAAGGTCTGTTTACAACGGGATGCATCTCTTCTTCCGGGTTTTTTTTTTTTTTACCACTACTGTGCATGCCCAAATGATTTATTCCGACCAAAGGTGCGAGCCATGGGAACGCTTGTTCTGATCGGAAAAAGTTTTTCTGGGCCCATGTGCACGAGTAAATTTTAACCTGACCATTGATCCAATCAAGATATTTTGCCCATGTAACCGCGGCTAATGATAATAATAAAACAATTTCCTTCACACCTTGTTTTGGAAACAGACGAAGCAACCGGAAACAAAGTCCTGTGTGTCTCAGAACATGCTGAGCCACCAGAATCTGCACTGCAGGAAAGATACCGTCCTCCGCATGACTGGGTGGCAGGTGAGTCCACTGGAAGATCTGCCTCCCCAAGGTACTGGGAACAAACAATTGATCAGAAGGACCCCCCCCCCCCCCCGGATCTGGTTTCTGAGAATGCGCTGCTCTGATGTCCGTCTTCAGCTGCAAGGAGAGCGCACCCAGGACACAGGAGGGGGTAGTAATGGTTTTGGGAGGTTGGTCTCCCTCCACAGACTCCTGTAGCCGGGACAGTGCATCCAGCTTAGCGTTCTTGGAGCCAGGGCAGTATGAAATATGAAATAGCAGAATCCGACCAATTTAAAAACAAAGACCACCGCGCCTGACTTGAATTCAACCGCTTAGCGGTCCAGACGTAAGACAGATTCTTGTGATCCGTCCAGATTGTGAATGGCAGATTTGACCCCTCCAACCAGTGTCTCCATTCCTCTAAGGCTAATTTAATTGCCAATAGCTCCCTATTGCCCCTGTTATAATTACACTCCGCCGGAATAAACCAGCGAGAAAATAAGACAGAATTTCGCAACCTGGTATCACCCCACCACCGCTGAGATAACACAGTTCCTACCCAGTCAGAAGTATCTACCTCCACGATGCTCTGGCTGGAAGGATCAGGTTGAATCAAGACAGGCACGGAGGTGAAGAGCCGCTTTAAGTGGTTTAAAGCCGAGTTAGCTGCCTCGGTCCAGTGGAAAG